>JAMKCH010033115.1:0-127898 GCA_023653785.1 Ophioderma brevispina
GAACAGAAAGGAACAAAACAAACCATAAGAACTTGAGGGAAAAGACAAAAAAACTAACACTCTGCATAGAAGATGAAGTTTTGTTGTTGAATTGTTTATGGCTATGGCGAGTGAGTGTCAAAAATGTAGATTGTCAGTTCATTATATACATTAAGTGTGTTCATTTGTTGTTTTTTCCTACACAATTGATATTTGGCTTAAAATGTAGAAAATGGTCCCAACGGAGCAAAATGTGCCCCAATTTTTTTATCCCTTCCATTTGGCGGCCATCTTGGATTTAAAAATGGCCCGCCATTTTGCCAACACATTTCTTATATCTGGACTTCTGAGCAACCTAAAAGGCTCAAATTGTTGGCAATACCCATTTTTTTGTGATGCCAATGAACACAAATATAGCATTACTACAAAGTTGCAGATTGTTTCCTTGTGGCAGCCATCTTAGATTTCAAATGGTCCCCATTTTTCAACATATTTTGCTCCATTGGGACTTCTAAGACAGCATAGACATAGAAAGTTCAAAATGGTGTGTTATTATCATACCCCATGTTTGTGATGCCAAGGGACACAAATATAGCTCCCATAAATTTGTAGATTGTTTCCTTGTGGGCAAAAGCCATCGTAGATCTCCAAACTGTCCATCATTTAACTATTTGCCTTTTTATTGTCTCGCCTGCACTTTGTTCGGCAGGGACTTTGTATTCACTTTTCTGTCTGTCTGTCCGACCGTCTGTCTGTCTGTTGTTCTGTCTGTATGCATGCTGTCTGTCTGCCTGACGTCCGTGTTCACGGGATCTGGTACGATTTATCTGGAGTTCCGTAAGGCTATGATGATGTTGTAACTTGTAGGGAAAGAAGCGGGTCCACGAAGTTCTCGACCTCTGATTAGTTGGGCCCGTAAAATCTGCAAATTAAGTATCTTAATTGCATAATTAACAAAAAGTTTCCCGCAAGGCTTGTGTACAAGTTTTCTGGGAGTTCCGTAAGGGTATGAATTGAAACTTGGTGGATGGGAGCGGGTGGGAGTTCTCGAATGATTAGATTTCGGGGGGCGTATTTCGGACAAATTAAGTATGCAAATGAGCTAATTATATGCAAAAAAACAGCGTATGGCTATTAATTTTGAAAACGGTACATTGGTACGGAAAATTCCTTCACTGCATGAAAGACTATCATGGGCGCAATCTTTTTGCAATTTGCACGTGTGTGATGCATTGCGGCTTAGGTATGCAAATGGCGAATTTAATATGCGTAATTACTTTTTCTCTGAAACCGTACATCGGATAGGCAAAACCTTCGCGGCATGAAAGACTTCTATGCCATGCATCTTTTGGGTGAATCATAATTGGGTCAAAGTGATGTGGCCGATTAAAGGGGCCATTTTTGATACAATGATCTAATGAATTGACATAATGCTTGTATCACTGAAATTGTAATTGGATATGCCAAAATTCCGTCGCTACATGAGACTTCTATGCCGCGTACATCTTTTGTATGAATCACAATTGCGGTCAAAGTGACAAGGGATCAATTAAAGGGCATGTTTTGATGCATTTATCTAATTAAAGATGCGTAATTGCTGTATCGATTAAATGGTATGATGCAAAATCCTTCCTACATGAGATTACTAATGGTAACATCTTTTGTGTGAATCCTAATTGTGGTCAAAATGCATGTCGGCCACTTAAGGGGCATTCTTTGGATTATTTTAACAATTGCAAACTAATGCTTAAATGCTTGGTCCATTTCAACCAATTTATCAGGTTGTCAAATTGTCAGTGTGAAATACACACCTTCAAAAAGAATAGATTTCAGGAGTGTGTTTACCTTACAATAAAATTAGGCCAGCATGTGTTTATTTTTGGCCATTATATGGCTGTGTGTGCGTTGGTGTGTGTACAAAACAGGTGTACAAACAAGAAGATTATCCAAAGGGGGAGTTTACACCACAACAAGGTATTAACATAAATATAGCTAGATCAGTGCCCATTGTTTTCATTGAAATGGATTTTTATCAGTTATTGTTCAGTCTTTTGGGTTGCAAGCCTGTTTACATTCTTGGAAAAAGTGAAAATATGCAAAATTGTGCCTTTCACCGTTTTGGACCCGTAGGCGACCATATCAAATTTAAAATGTGGTCAACAATGATTTTCAGAAAATAGCGTTGCCAAATTGAATATATAAATTTTCATTTTTACTAAATTTAGTGCAATTTTAAGGGGATTTATGCTCTATGACTTTCATGTGATTAATAGCTTACAATGGAAAAATGTTGTGGACCCCTGGGGTGGCGTGTTCAAATGAAAGAGAGGAATAAAGAAACAACTCAATGCAAACCCGGGGGTGGCACTCCTACCATCTCTTGGTTATGACTTATGTCGGGCCGGACATTTCAAGATTAAATATCTCCAAAACGGAAGATGTTGGGACCTAGGGTGGTATCAATGAAAGAGTGAGAAGTTAGAACAGTATAAAATAATTATAAATGCAAATCGGGGGGGTGCCTTACTCACTAAACGTCTATAATTGTCTCAGGGGGTGGACATTTCAAGATAATATCTCCACAAAGGAAAATTTGTGACCCTAGGTGTGTCAAATGAAGAGTGCCGATGGTATAGGAACTCTATCAAAATGCAAAACCGGGGGTGCTGGTTGGGGGGGGTGTTGATTACTCCTAAAAATCTTAGTTATGCTCTGGTTGGAGACTTCTCATGATTAATTATCTCCACAATGGAAAATCTTGTGACCCCTAGGATGGTGTAAAATGAAAGAGAGGACGTAAAGAATTCTATAAATGCAAAACCGGTGCTACTCCTAAAATCTCTGATTTTTAGCTCGTGGGGGAGGGCATTTCAACTTGCAAGATTAATCTCTCACAATGGAAAATGTTGTGACCCCTAGCGGTGGGTGGTCAAAGAAAATAGTGGGAAGTAAAACTTGTTAAGAAATTGGAGTTTATCTGCTTGACACTTTTTGGGGACCACCCTGGACTCGCCCCACAGTGCACTTGGATGTGCTGCTTTTTGTCTTTACAATAAGGCGCGAAAGCAGGCGAGACTGTGGTTCGAGAACCGCACTGGTTTGACTTCGAGCAACAGAGAAAGCTCAAAATTGGTGACAACACATATGTTTGTGATGCCAAGGAAGACAATATCCGCATCCAAATATATGCAGATTGTTTCTTGTGGTGCCATCTGCATTTAAAAAAATCCTAATTTTCAACATTTTTGTATTCAGGCATTTAAATGGGCCTTCGTCTTTATTTGCGTTGAGGCGGACGGATGGATATTGGTTTCAGTACTTGAATTAGTTAAGTTTGAATGGTCGCCGATGTGAATTGAACAACAGGAAGTTGGCTTTTCGCCTTAGCAATATGGCGGAGAAACAATGCATACCACTGCTGGTGCACATATCCACACACAATGTTCTATTGTTATACAAAAAATTCATTTAACTTTGAGAAGTATATATTTTCCCCGCCATATCATTATGTACCGGGCATAGTGTTGTGACTATCGACCTCTTCAGTCTTGACATTGATTTAAGTCTTGTGAGCTATTCAGTTAGGCTTATCAAAAGCCACCTTTGGTACCTAGCTTAGGTTTATTTTGCTGCGGCTGCCTTGAGTTATCTCATCCTTGAAGCAACCACCAATGTCCTTCTTCTTTTCTTGAGAAGCATGTCCAGCGCCAAGTCATATTCATGCACTGCAACTCCTGTCTTCAGCTATACCGAAGTGTGAAACCTACTATGTACAGCACCTGCATATTATTTAATAAGATTTTGGACATGAGCTATGCTATGGCAGTAGTAGTCCTGCATTTGCAGGATTCAATTCTGTGGACACACTTTCAAAAGTGCTGTGCGCACGACGTCTTTGACGCTGTTCGATAGTTCTTTGACGCTATTGGTGTTGTACGAAATAAGCCATCGGATGACAAAAAAACGTTTGGCATTGAGCCGCATCCTAGTAGTAGGAGGTTGTGAGGAGGGTTTGCATCTAGGGTGTTGGTAATCTGCGTAGAAAAGTACAACCTCACTATTGGAAGATTATTTGAGTGTTGAATAATAACAGAAAACAGCAGTTACTGGATTTCTCAACAGAGCAAATTTCATGATTGCGCTAATTGCATTGTAAGATGCGGGGACTAAATAAAGTTGAGGGTGATTGGTGACAAATTGACTTCAGTAAGCATTGTTCTGTTCTTACTGCTGCGAGATGTAACTAATGTTACTCAATGAATTGTCTCCTGCAAAACTGATTCGCTGTGTAACAATATGTGTATGTTGAGGTTCCTGCAGGCAAATGATATCCAGCCATTCCCCAGTGCAGTCATTCCTGAGTTGTGTGAAAAGTATCAATGAGAATAAGAAACCATGCGTACAATCTACACAGGCATTACTCATGTTAATCTGTAATGTTAAAAGCGTGAAAAATTCCCTCTCCTTAAGAGTGAAATTCATAAAATTCACACAAAAAAGAAGTGACACATCCCTTCAAGCAGTAAAAATCGCTCTAAAAGAGTGAAATATTATTGGCCACTGTGATCAATCACTATAGGAATTCTTTACTGAGCGGAGGAAATATCATCATTTGGAGTGAGAGTTCATTCATTATGAGTTAATTTTATGAACAGAATCTTTTTTGAGAGTTATTTTTACTCTTTTACATTAGAGAGTGTCAGGCATTTTCCGAATGTGCCGGTCTAGTGGCCATTTCGGTGAAAGTTTGCCAGAAGCAATCACTGGAAAAAAAATACGCTAACACACACACCACACCCACCTACATTACAACACACACACCACACAACACATTGCTTTCATTGGCTAAATGCAACTGACACAACTATTTGTGCACCTTTCAATAATATGCATAATGGCTTCATATGTACGGTATCCCAACAAAAACAAATGGAACACGGTGGTGCCAAGTTATGACATGAAAGTGCCTCATTATAATACTTTTTGTTAGCTGCCATTCCACGAGATTTCGACCCACCATCTAAATCCTATAATATAATGCAAGATATTTGGTCCTCTGACCCAACGATAACACATGGTGGTCATTTTGAAAAAAGTCATTACAAGGTGTCTCTGTAGTGTATATTATCTGAAAGTAATGTATGTTATTAATAGTAAAAAGGTTTTAAATTACATTAAAAGAACAAGAGTGAAACAATATACCAAAAGACAACAGACACTCAAAAAAAAAAGAAACTCAAATTTGCCATTTAATGAGTTTTTACCGCCACATGAGCGACTATTTTGGCAAGCACCCTCCGGTGTTATGCTACTGTTACTGATCTCGTCTTAATTAAATAGTAGTGCTATTTAAAAAAAATGACTAAAAAAATAGTTACAAGATGTTCAAATTGTAAGATTGGAAGTTGGAACGATATACCAAACACAGAATGGCGCCATTTTGAGACGCCATTAGATATGTTCCCTGAAGGGAATCTGTTGTCAGCACCCATACTTTCAATAATACCAAAATTAGATTGTAGTACGATTGCCACCTCTGCCATTTTTAGAGCGTTTTGCGGCCATAATCTGACTCACATATATTATGCGCTATCCATGGGCATTGGAAATGTGTAAACTGTCGTACTCAGTGCGCCTTATTTGTTAGAGACCGAAGATCTCTCGTGGTATTGGCACAATCTGGGGTTTGGGAATAACCTTTTAGGGTATATTATATGTGCATTCGAATTATTTGGGAAGAATGATCCGTGTTGGCCCAAAATGGCCAAAAAGACACTTGCTTACCACTGATCAAAAATCTTTGTATATCCCATTTGCACTGACCATAGGCAAGGAATTTTCACAACTGTCGAAATCAGGCACTATTGTCAGAAGGAAGATGTCATGTATATTAGCAAAACGGCCCAAAATGACCACTGCGAGACCGACTGATCCAAAATTTTGTTACCACACCATATACACTGAAGCAAAGGTGAATGAAGCATAAGGCGTCCAATGTTTAAGGGCCACTATTGAAGGACCAAAAATTGATGATTGTCATAAGATTTCGGCCAAAATGGCCGAAATGGCAACTTGCTGACCACTGATCCTAACTTCTGTGTACAGCCTATATGCACTGACCATAGACAATAAATGCTGCACAGTTGTCATAATCAGAGCGCCTTATTTGTCAGAGAAGAGGATTTCATGTGTATTGGCAAAACAACCACTCGATGACCCGGATCCGAATATCTGTTGAAAACCCCATAGCACTGACCACAGGCAAAACATATGCATGAGGGTCATGATAAGAGCCACTTATTCGCTGCATGAATTTCATAAATTCATATTCTCTTATATATAATCTTATTAAAATCATAGATTTTAATAAGATTTTGGCCCAAAATGGCCAAAAGGGCCACTTGCTGACCATTGTTCAAAATTTCCTGTACACCCTACATACACTGACCATAGGCGTTGAATGTACACAACTGTCGTAATCAGCGCGCTTTATTTGTAAGAGAAGGAAGATTTCACATATATTAGTCTAAATGGCCAAAATAACCACAAGCTATGACCACTGATCCTAAATCTGTGTACACCCCATGCACTGACCATAGACAAAGCATATGCATATACTTTGATAAGGGCCATTTATTTGCAGGAGAATATGAATTTCATAGATTTTTTATAACATTTGACCACTTGCTGAAATGACCACTTGCTGACCACTGATCCAAAATCTGTGACACCCCATAAGCACTGGTCATAGACGATGCATCTGCATGAATGGCATGATCGGCGCTTGCTGTTTGTAGGAGAAGAATGATTTCTTATATAGATTTTGATCAAAATGACCATACTAGAGCAGGAGCACGGACCCAGGTCAAACATCATCGTTCACCCCCACTACAGAAAAGGTTTGACACCTTTGATAGTTTAGTATGGACCCTCTATATCAAAGCTAGGTAGTTAGTACTCTCAAATTGTGATGTCACTTTTTCAATAGGGACCAGAGGTCAAACTTTTAAATGATCCAATCATGTTGAAATGTATGCCATATTGTCCATCTGGCCAGGATTCCAAATGTATAGTTTGTACCATCTATGACCATTGGTTTTGGAGTTATAGGGTAAAAATGATTTTAAAAAAGGGTCAATTTCCATTTGCACAGGAGTCAAAATCAGAAGTTACTCCAATTTTGGTAGAAAATGAAAGAATTTGTTAATCTAGCTTAATGTGTCAAAGTAAGGAATAGTTAGTAGCATCTGCAATGCATAGTTATGTTATGCGACAAAATAGGTAATAGCTAGGGCAACATAATCCAATGGTTTGACCTTCTTTGACCCTTATCTCAGTAAGTAAAAATTGAACATAAAACTATACCTTTTGGGGGTCCTCTTTCCTCATGCACTAAGTATTTAAAATAAAATCAGAATCACTTATATTGAAAAGGCGATATCTCAATTTAAGAGTACTATATAACTACCTAGCATTGATATAGAGGGTCCATACTATCAAAGGTGTTAAACCTTTTCTGTAGTGGGGGTGAACGAACTCCTTAAATAAGGCCCCTATGATATACTGCTCCTGCTCCATACTGACCACTAGGTGACTAGTGGCCGAAAACTGTGTACACACATGCAGCTTGGGTCATTCTGTGCGAATCTGGCTGGAATTAGCTCAAGCATTTGGCACTAGTAGCATGTTTTAAAAGTGGGAAACAAAGAAGAAGTGGAAGAAATCGCACAAAATACAAGACCTAGTGATAGTATCGCTATACGTCACTTCCTTAATAATGGTATGTTCATTTCAAGACCTATCCGTGCTTCACACACGGCTAGGTAAGTAATCTTGGATTGAGAGATGGGCTACGAGTCCACCTGATGTTACCAAGATGGAGAGTGCAACAGAGTCTGTTTGGAAACGTAACAAAAAGTTGATGTACTGAGATAACGTATGTCATACATCTGGGTCCTTACTTCAACTGGTGCCGCCAAGGAGAATACATCCTAGTAGAGTGACCACTTTAGGCCATTTGTCTTGACTTTCTAAGAAGCCGTTTTGCGGCAGATCTGCAGGCGGCTACCGTACAAGGCTATAAGTCCGCCATCCAGACCATTTACGAGGGCTTTGTTTACGTGTCAACGATAGTATTTCTATATACATCACTTCCTTAATAATGGTATGTTCACTTGAAGACCTCGATAATGGGATCTTCCGGCAGTGTTGAACTACTTGAAAGACCGCTTTTTCAGCCGTTGTTCACAGCTTCTTTGAAAGGCTTGTCGTTGAAACCCGTTCGCGTTTTTCTTTTGGTCGTTGTCGGGTGGTGTCGGGTCTCCGTTGTTCGGAGTATCAAGCCTAAGTTATCAGCGCGAGTTTGGTCATTTCAAGACGTGGGTACATGTTGTACTTTCGTCCTGGGTTCTTGGCGAAATATGAGTGCGCAATTTTTTCGGCAAGCCCATATCCCTCCAAGATTTAAATCTATTTCTTCTGTGAGTGAAGATCAACTTTGATGTCTTGTTAGGTCGCTGTGAAATAGTACCTGGAGAGAACTCGAACCAATCAGAGGCGATATCAGCAACTTGGCTCACCAGAAACCTTACCGCCCTGCTGCCAAAGGTACACTTACCCGGTGTTGTAATGGGAAGGTCATCCAGGAGTGCAATGGTTTTTTGGGGTGTATAATTAATTAATAATAGCTGTTTTGATATTAGAGTGTATCAGAGCGCATAGCTCTGTAACCATGGCGCGTATGTTCAGGGTATTATATTGATAGAGATTACTTTTTTGCAGGGGAAGTTTCTGGAGCTTTGATTATGCACAGGTAATTAAACAAAGCATGATTGATGTGAACTTCATATTTTTTTCTTATTTATCATGAATTACTAAGATCTTTTGAAACAAAGGTTTAAGAGATTGAATTTTGTAATTTAACTGAGGACCGCGACTGCCATAGTAAATGCATGTGCAAGTTTACAAATTACGTTTGGATAGTCCCCAATGCCAAATAGAGCAGATCGTGTCCTACCTCCTGTACGGAACCACACGTATAGCTCACATCTTGACGATTACGCTGTGACACCAGAGATACAGAATGCTGATGCATTTGCCGTATTGTAGTTATAACGGTCAACGAGGATGATAGTTTGGTGTCACGTGTAAGGTACCAGGTAACGTGTCAGTATTCCAGATTATCAGTTTGCTCTTCAGGGGCGACAGATATATTTAAATCCGACTATGTTAATCAAGGTCTAGTACAGGACCCTCTTCCCAAAGTGCTATTATTTTTTTCCAAACGAAACCGGCGATTATGTCTAAAACAGTACAAAAATTTACATTTTCCCTACTGATTCAAAAACCGGACGTACGATGACGATAATCGGTTGTTTTTTTCCAATGTAGGGATACGTACGTCATTTTTACCTGAATGGGTCCCCCCAGAAGCAAAATAATAAACAAATCAATGCCGTGACGTCATAATCTTATTTTTTTCCAAAAATTGGCTGTATTCCCATAATAAAATTCATTTTAAGATTCAACATATGATATTGTTCTTTAATAATTAAATTCAATTGTCCCCGAATGAATGTGAAAAAGATGGGTCCATAAGGTCTACAAACTGAAAACATAGTCAGCCGGCTAAATACCCCTTTACCGGGTATTGTAGAATAATGAGCAGAAGGATCCCCGTGTATAGTTTCAGCAGGCTTACCCGTCAGCCCTTTTGCGCGCGGCTAGGCGGGGTTATGCGTCCAGGGTTAAGTGGCGTTAGCACTCAAGGTCTTCCCTGCTAGAGCTATCACTTCTTCATACGCTTTCCATAATGGGGGGGGAGGGGGGAGTTGTTTTGTGGCGATATCATGAATGCAGTGGGTCCGTCTCGTAAATGATTTTTTACATCGGGGGGGATGGGGTTGATGAAATGTATTAAACGGGGTTTGCTAAAAGATCTGTGACTAGCGGTTAATAGCACAAGCGCGCCGCGCGCTAAGAATGGCATTTAGAACCTAAAAAAATCCTTAAATGTAATCCTGACACTAAACCCGATTTGCAGTAATTAAAACCAAATTTGGATTAGACATAACCTAGACAGGGACTGTGGATACATATGTTTCTCTTTTAGCTCTGAGACCTACTTTACATGCGAGGAATCTATATTCCTGACACTATACCTCCCTGGTCCATGGCAGCATACCGGGGTCCTATTACCGAGCTGTACACTCTGTTAAATGTGATGCGGACGTTGTCTAGTTTCTGTTTTCTTGGGCTTTCTGAGGTCTTACAGCTATGCGTGAAAGCAGGTGAGACTTGTGGATCGAGAATCGCCTTGTATAAAGCAGGTGAGACTTGTGGTTCGAGAATCGCCTTGTTATCATATATGCACATTGGAGAAGCAGCCCAGTTTAAGAAGCAGATAAGAACCTGTAAGGCCGAATATGGACTGGAAACCAAACGCACATGAAATCGCAGGGTCGACCAAGGGTCGAACCTGCGACCAGTGGTGCGAAGCGAGGGAAGACCCCGACCACCCCACCCCCCCCCCCCCCCGACAAACCTATGCTGCAGCATCCCCTAGTGATGTTAACAAGTCTTGGGCATCGCACAGTTGATCAAGTGTCAGGGCAAGATCATCTGCATAATCAAGATCAGTGAGATGCTTCCGTTTTATGGTGAGGCCTTTGTCTTGGAGATTAATGAGGTAGTCAGCCACAATCACAAAGAGAAATGGTGCTAAGGTGTCTCCCTGGAGGCTTCTTGCTGTTGTTAGGAACTCCTTAATTGGACCATCTGTTGCTTTGCACGAAGCTTGTTGGATCAATGCATTGTACTTCTATTTCAAGCATGATAGAAAGCCTATTTGGAAACCAAATTTATGAAAAAGTGTTGACTTTTTTTTAAACCACTTTGACTTTTTCTGCATGTTGAATAGTTGTACTTTATAGTAGTACTATTCACATATGCCGACCCTCTCCTGGTTAGGCCGACTTCTTATACAAAATATCACTTCCTGTTTGTGAATAAATGCAGAGTTTGATTTTACCACCCTGTGTGTTCCCAGTAACAAGCCATGGGTAGTGTATTTGCTTTCCTATTGTTAGTAAAAAGCTATGAATGGGCCATGTTTAAACAGCGTGACACAGTATTGATTTTGTAGTACCCGGTGCTCATAAGGTCAAGAAGGTGAATTGACCTATGCTGTCTTTATTTATGTGTCATGCTTTTTAAAGAACAGAAATTAACATTTATAATTTGATAGCTTATGATATTCTGCTTGTAAAAAATGCCTATAGGCTTCATAAATATTTACTTACTAAGTTTACAATTCCAATAAATTTTTGATAGGTTTTTATTTTCTTTTGGAGAAAGCAATAGTGTACTAGGTGGTGCCTACACAGAGCAATTATTATTGATAGTACACTGGACAAGTTTCCACTGTTGTAGTGGCAATGGCTTGACACAGCTCTCTGGGACACGTAGTTCAGAAAGGGATATGCAACATGGGTCCTTCCTGTTGACTGTCGAATTTTTGGTGAAGAAAACTCTTCGGATTCTTCTAAGGGGGCAGAATTCAGATAGTGTTGATCTGCCCTTACAAAATCCCTTTCGGGATCATTATGAGGCGCATTCATAAGCCCTGAGTTGTGGCAGAATTTGCAGCCCCGATAGGGCATCATTCTAAAAACCGCATCATCACATGGTCTTGCTGATCAGGCACCCAGTCCCTTTCAAGACCAGACAGAAGACTGGCATGTCTGTAATTACAGACAGGGAACTTTATTCACATTTTCATTGGCAAATGTAGATCTTGTAATCAGTTACTTCTGCTGGCAACATTTCAACTGTCTCTAGCTTCCATTATAGTTTGTGTATTCCTAACCAGACTTACACAACCAAATGACCGCTTAGTCATCCCCTTTATGTCACTGAAACAATGACACCCAGTCGGACCTTTGGACCCTGGCCACAAGCCTGTCATATATTGTAATTGTCAAAAATAACTTCTACATGATGTATGCAAGTTATAATTTTGGGGTCAAAGGTCATTTACAGGTCACTTCCCCCCGGTTTTAACCTAAATACCTTCAAGAATTTTGATCTCAAGAACTAAGAATAGTGGATTTTTTAAACCTCCCTTAAATATGATATTCTGCTCCTGCTCTATATATAGGGATACGCCATACCTGTCAACGGGAGATCTGCGGGTAGTTACACAAGAGTCGCAATTGTCTACCCATCATCGTAATGTCTTTCTGAGCTGGCAGCCCAGTCTTCAAGACCAGAAAGAAGACTGATGGTTCTGTTGAAACGAAGCTGTCACGCGGCTACTACTTGATGCAATATAGGCCACACACTACCACTGGGTTAATGCCATCTGAGAACTTTTGATAAAATGTTGACTATGCTGTCGACTTGATCTTGTTCGCCCAAGTCTGGAAACTTGCCAATGAGAAGCGTGCAAAGTTGCTCACATTCCAAGTGGGAAACTAGTGTACCTTAGGAACTTTGCTGCTCGCGGACCTCTGTGGGTACTGGGTACCATCATCATGATCATAGCTTTGAACCAGATTGGCTTGGAATGGCCCAGTGTCATACACGTGATGGTCATGTTGGACACGTTTATGGCAGGGCATAAAGGCCATAACGTATTGCCGCCAACGCGTTGCGAGAAAGTTGCAACGCGTTGCGACATTTCGTCAACGCATTGCTACAGTTCCAAAACGCGTTGCGGTGTCGGCCAATCACGATCATACTTTTTTCTTTGACGTATTTCAAAAAATAGATCCACAACGCATTGTGGTCAATACGTTATGACCCTTATTGCTTTCACACCGCGTTGCAAGCCATCACAACGCTTGCGAGCTTCACAACGCGTTGCAAATCTCACAACGCGTCGTGAAGGTTTGCAACGCGCCGTGAAGGTTTGCAACGCGCCGTGAAGGTTTGCAACGCGTTGTGAAGTCGCAACGCATTGTGGAGATTATATTTTGAAATACGTCCAGAATATTCATGATTTTGATTGGCCGACACCGCAAGCGTTGCGTGCGACATGGAAGACGGGGGCGCAGCGACACAAGTGTCACATCACATCAAGCTCTTCAATTTTTTCAAAATTTGAAGGTTTCCAGTTTCAACTTCAACACAAATTTTCTACTGGACACTTCAATCTACATACAGGAACCTGCGTGATAAATTTTATGTTCTTCCAGCTTTTATTTTTGGAATATTTTAGGATTATATTTTCATTTCTCATCATGGATTGTGTATACTGAAACCTTGATGCAAACTACACACCATTGTTTATCAACTACTTGCTACTTCCTGCTTACTCATCATTGCCAACATAGCGATGGACCACTTGAACCAACAATTGATCTAATTGAACAATGGCAATCACTACTGAACTCAACAATAGCCTCAACAAGGAGTTTCCAACACACCTCCTTGGTTAAACTTAGACATGTATGTCCAGGACTTTCAAGTGAGGGGATATTACAGTAACCAACCAAAAATGGAAAAAAAAAAGCCACAAAATCACAATCAACAACTTTGTCTGTGAACCTGCAACAATTTTGATGCATTCTGTGTGAGTTGACATTCACTCTATGATACCCCAGAGGACTGTGGCAAACAACATGGCCTCATCTATAGACCTAGGATCTCAAGGCAACAATTACTTGCTATTACCACAACCCACACCATATCAGTCAAGGAGTTGTTCAACACAAAATTTGGGTGACACAATTTACAGATTCGGCCAGATGTTGGACCATGCCACAGAATCAGTGAGCCCTTCAACATCCCTGCATGAGACAGAAGTGACCATTGAAGTTAGTTTACTCCCCTCAATTACCCCAGGAAAAGGCGCTGCTGCCTCAACATCTTCAAGCAATATGGGTGTGCAAACATATAATACAGTAACTCTACTACTGCAAGAAACTCCACTCATCAAGCGGGGTGATAAAGAAAGCAAGCGGAAAAAAAGAAACAACAATTGAGGGATTGTAACAAGGATCTTAAGGCCACAGATCAGTGAATATCAGGGTTACGCCTCCTCTTACACACAGTTGAGTTGGCCCAAATACTACCAAGAACGTGTTGCCAGAAATGATGTTCTTAGGCTAGATATGTAGCCGTCTGAGCCCTCCAACACTTTGTACAGCCAGTCCAGCGTTTAAGATCACCACCCCAAGCTGCTGCTACACAACTAGTTACTTCTAACTCTGTTAGCATGCTTTCTGATCAATTACCGGAGACAGCCCCCCAAGCTCCAAACTTAGAACTTTCAACACCTATTCAGTCATATAAACTGATTGTAAACATTCCCCCAAGTATAGAAGCTGCTTCAGAAAGAAATACCAACCCCCCCGCTGGTACGCCACCATGTAACCAGGACAACTCCACTGGCCAACTCAAGATCAGATTCTCACTTCAGTAATTCTATGTGCAAGAAATTTGATGCACAGAGATTTACCATGGACGATCTACCAAAACTATGCTAAGGTGGTGCTTGTACAAGTGCCCAGATGTTCACAAAAAATGGTGGTTTAATGACTGTGAGTTTTCTGACCCAAAGCATGTAATACTGCCAAGCATGGACAAAATAACACAAAAGAGGAATTTACAGAAGATTGTACAAGAAAGGCCAAGCGTCTCATAGAAAGCTTACCCCCTCTACATTCCCATCAGCCAGGAATTATGGTCTCTGGCATTCTACCAAGGGCTCATCCCCCACACGAGAGCAATGATGTGAACCTGTTATCATTGACCTGGAAGATGATTTTAGAACAATATTGTCACCATAGTGCTTCGAGCCTACATTTGTAAGGCAAAGCTCAATCCTTTGTGGCTAAGATCTAGGAATGGACATATTCGCCAGTGATATCTAATGGGATGACAGTTCATTTGAACAGTCGTGGTCGCGGAAGGTAGATACATCATGAATCTGAGAAATGCAATTGACTCTGCATCTTACCCTACCTGTCCATGCAACTACCAAAGAATAAACTGTTCTCATTGAAATGACACGAAGGAAAATGTACTTTCTTCTTATAACTCATGTCGTAATGAACAAGTGCTCATCATTAACATGTCCAAGAAAAAAACATGGCAAATGTTAATACTAATACAAGTTTTGTGTGAACATGATGACAGAGTTGATTAAGTTTAAAAAATTATATTACGATTTAACATGCTTTTGCAGATGTAAAATACATGTATGTCAATAACCATGACACAAGTACTATTGTTAATCGCCCTCATAATTCTAATGTGTCTTGTATTACAGATCCCGATCATAGGATTTCCGATTGTAATACTTTTTAATTGCCTGGATAATTCAAAAGTTTTGTGATGCTCAACCCAACATTCGTGGTTTAACTAACTCATTTGAATGAGCCCTGAGCATGTTTTGAGCGATAACCCAATTGATGTAATAGGTCTTTGCGAAACATTACTGGGTGATGAAATAGATGATAGTATTATAAATATTGATGATTATTATTTATACAGAAATGACAGAATTTATGACAAACAATGCTGAAAACTAAACGAGGAGGTTGGGATGTTGAATTTTATATCAAACAATGTTGTAACCACAAGATTAGATCTGATTTATTTTCTGATCAGCTTGAACTCCTTACTATTGAGATTAATGCCTTATAAGCAGAAGCCTTTTATTGTCGTACTGTGGTATAGGGTACCATGTTCCTGTATTGATTTATTTGACACCTGTAAACCTTCGTCAGATTATTGATCTGAAGTAAGGAGTACATTCTAATGGGGGATTTAAATTGTGATTGCTATCTGCAAAACCCCACTGTGACACAAAGAACACTTATAGATAGTTGTGCAAGTTTTAATCTTAACCAGCTATTAAGGAACATACTCGATAAAACTGAGGACAAAGTGCCACATGATTGACCTTGTTATGTTTCAGTAATGAATAAGCTGGCAAGTCAGGGGTCATCAAAGAGGAATAGGGATCATTCACTAAACATATGTTTAATTGGGGTAAGGCTGAGAAATACTATGTAATACTAAATGATAAACAGAAGCATAAATCGAAAAGCTCACGTTCCTATACTAAAATTTAATGAACAGGCTTTTCTAAATGACTTGGCCAAAGATGATTGGGATATTGTAAACAATAGTGGTGATATTGACATTTCTGCTCATTGTTTTGAATCACTCTTTTGAGTAGTGTTGATAAACATGCCCATTAAACGACCCCACACAGAGTTCGTAAAACGTGCTCCATGGCTTACTAATGAAATCGTTGTTGTGAATGAAATGAATTCGGAGGAGAGGGAGGGAGGAGACAAAGTAAAACTAAATGCGATTCGTTCAAACAAGGATCACGGAACGAAAGCCGGGGAATAATTCGCAAAATTAAAAATAAAACTAATAACATTAACAGAGATTAAAAGAAAAGAGAATTTCTCTCAAAAGGATTCACTGAAAATAAAATAGTATCAAACAAACTTGGGAGCACATTACGACATGTCATCCCATCAAATAAAGACACAGAAAAAATCTGAAATCAAAACTAATACAGGTCAAGTTACTGAAGTGAAGATAAAAGATATTGCAAAATGACAATAAATAATTACTTTGTAGAAATTGGACTAACTTGCAGGGAAACTAAAGATATGAGTTCTGTAATTATAAGCACATATTGATGAGGAATGACAATAATGGGCCACATTTTGCATTTTGTTCCTGTCACTCATGAATATGTCCTTTACTGAAACATATTAAAATTAAATGAAAAAGAAGGCTACTGGTTCTAGATAATAGTCCTCTAAACTACTTAAATTGGCTGCACACTCATAACACCCCAGTAATTACTCCACTTAATTAATCACTCTTTCACCACTAGGACGTTTCCCACCTGCGGAACAAGAGTTAGAGAATCCAGTTTTCAAGGCTGGTGACCCGAGCGATCCTGGTAACTATAGGCCTATCTCAATTTGGGTTGGAAACTTCTAAGATTGCTGAAGAGCTGTTTTGACTCAACTTTATAACTACCTAAATGTAAAATAATCTAATAAATAGTAATAAGTCTGGCTTTCGCCCTCTTCATTCCACTTCTACTGCTTTAATCAATGTAACTTGAAGGACTGGTATGGGGAATGAGGAAAATGGTGGTTTAGGCACCACTTGATCTTAAAAAAAGCATTTGATATGTAAATACATAACATTTTTTTTTTCTAAATAAACTTAAATGTATGGAGTAAGTAAATATTGCATTAAATGGTCAAAAGTTATTTAAGTGGTCGAACTAAATATACTTCCGTCAACGCCATACTTTCTGATTGTTGCAATATAGTGTGGGAATGCCTCAAAGGCTCAATGATGGTCCTCTTGGCTTTTATTTATCTTAATGATTTGCCTCCTAACTAATTATTCATTTGTAAAGTTAGTAGTAGCTGATGGACACCATTATCTATTAGCTTCCAACTCAATGGATGATATTCAAATGTATTAATGAGATTTCACACTTTTTTTAAACAAATGGCTTGAAAGTAACAAATTACGTCTTAATGTGATAAGTCAGAATTTATTGTGTTACTAGGTTCAAGACAGCGTTTATATACGGTTACAGATCAATTAATGATTTGTTTCTATTCAAATTAATAAATGTAAGTCTTCAAAGAGTGCATGAATTTAAGAAATGTGAGTTATAATTGATGAGAACATGACATGGGAAATCAGAATTGAAATGTTCGCAAAAAATCACTTAAAAAGGCATGTTTATGTTAAAAAAGCAAGTCAATTGTTCCAAATGATATCTATAAATACTCTCTATAATGCATTATTCCTGCCACACTAGACTATTGCAATGTTGTTGGGGAAATTGTGGTACTACAGTAGCCTAATAGTCTTCAGATTATACAGAACAGGGCGGCACGTATAATCTGTGGTGTAGCCGGGATACCCCCTAGTCATGAAGTTCTTAATCACCGTGGTTGGCAACGTCTTTCTATATACAAAGTTACAATTGTTCGCTCTTAGTTTACAAATTTTGAATGACATAGCACCTCCATATCTTTTTGGATTTTTTCATTGACAGCAATAATTATAACTTTCGTCACAGCATGATTAATGTTACAATTCCACAAACCCAAACGGAGGTACAAGAAGCGGTATTAGTCATCCTACAGAGGTGCATGAATTTGGAAAAATCTTGATGCTAAACTTAACAAAAAAATCAGAACATTCAGTATATTTAAGAATAATTTAAGGCACTTTGATCTTAAGGCCTTGTAAATGATTTTCTTGTTAAATTTGTGTTATCAATGGGCATTGATGTACATTTGTAATTGTTGAACCACGGCCCTCCTCCTAGTGAAAAAACAGCCTTCGGTGAAAACTGGGCCTCGTGGTTAAAATACAGTTGAATGAATGAATGAATGAATGAAAGTCGCACACGCCCGTGCTTGAAATGTCGCAAAGCGTTGCCGAAATGTCGCAACGGCAGTTGCTACTTCTCGCATGCGTTGCGCCAATACGTTATGGCCTTTATGGTCTTGCCATACAAGTCTGTTGATCACATACGAACAAGGATCGCAGTATGACCAGACTATCGCTGAGTATTGGCTTAGCATGATGGAATATGTTTGATTCCACCCTGGGTGGAGGATGGGGAATGCCGACATGATCAGTCAGCAGAAACGTAGTCCAGACGGAGTCAGTAGGTTAACCAGCTTTTTTTTTCGGGGGGGCTCAACTATATCCGGGAAGGAAAGCATATATATTAAAATTTGTTCGTATTCGCTGATGTAGTGCCCGTTAGTATCCATGGTTCGGGCTCAAGCCTTGGCTCATGCAATGTGCCGATTATGAATTGGCCCTAGGATTTGTGTTTGATCAATTGTGCACAGTGGCTCGAACCAAAGCTAGCGTGAGCCAGTTGACCTGCCAACCGATCATATTATAACGTGTTACGTCAGCGAATAGGCCTACGTTGTTTTATATGTAAATTGGTGCGGTTTTAGAAACAATAAGTTTCGGGCTGGGGGGGGGGGAAGGTTCCCATGGGGGGGGGGGGCAGCGGCCCACCACTGCACCTTCTGGGTATGCCAGGTAGTAAGGGGGTGGGTGATAGAGTTACACAATCTCCTGTTCAGTCATCATAAGGCTGTTTGTAGAGGGAATAATTAAAAAGGATAAACTGTAAGTTGTCTTATGGATATGAAAAGGTCCCATGTATTTTTAGACAAGATACCGCTGTCTTGTTTCAAAGACCGGTGTACAAGACTGAATGGATGTTTTGTTTTAGCAAAAATTCCAGCGAATTGCCAATTTGATTCCTGGGTAGGAAAAGACATATTTTTTGGTTTTCTGATTCTGAGAAACTTAAAGAGCTATGGTAGGACAGTTTCGATTACCTGTGAGCAAATTTATTTGATCTTGGGTTATATATCAGCTACATATTTGTATGCTTACTTTTGATTGTGCACCTTTGTGTTTTGGTATTATGTGTTCATGCCAAAAAACACGAAGCTCTGCAATCTGATACATATTTCGACCATCAATCGTTTGGTAAATGTAACTTATTTCTTAATAGATCACAATTGTTTTTGACTGCATGCGTGTACATGTTTTGTCATTTTAAGTGACAAAACAAGTGGATCACTACAAGTCTTCCGCCCATCATGTTGGTTCGTGGATTGCGATTGGGCTCATGTAGTTGGGATGGCGGGACTGTGGAATGGCAGTATTGGGGTGGTTTGTAATGGATGAAGTAGTTCTTGTGTGCAAGAGTTTGGTGACTTTTGCTCTTTTTTTAGAAAGGTGTTTGAGATTTTTTTTTCAAAATAGGCTTGAAGTTACATAAGGTCAAGTAGGGGAAGATCAATAGGAAATATGTAAACCAATGTCTGGTCCAGTAGTTTATGGCAAAGTTTGATGATTTCTAAGACTATTTGCCAGAACAGAATATTGTTAAAGGGTCACATAGGGTCAGAAGGTTCATCTGTGCATACCCTCCAAAAGTAATGAACATGGTTGTTAAAGTTAGGTTTGTAACAGCAATTTTATCTTGTAGACGTGTTTATAGATTGAAAAATGGGGATCAAAGGTCAATGCAGAGTTAACTTAGGGTCAATGACTTATAGTGAATGGGGCTTGGGCCAGTGGTTCTTTTTAGCAAGTTGGTTTTTAGCCTATACAACTTTAATTTGGAGAAATGGTATCAAATTTCCAAAAAATGGGTCAACGGTCAGGTATAGGGGCATTGAGGTACAATCGGTGTATACTCCATGAATCCCTTCCCAGTTCTTTATGGCACAGATCCAATTGCAGAACAGCTAACCAATAGGTTTTATTTGTTGTGGAAAGTACTGTGCATTTGAATCAAATGGATCAAAAGGTCATTTGAGGGTCAAAAAGGCACATGGGGTCCCACTAGAAGTCAACTGTCAAGGTCACTAAAATGTCAATGTGCATACCCGGATGAGTCCTGGACCGTCTTTCTGTTAATTTGTCAGCATTTTGTTTGCATGTTTTTCAATTTTACAAAAGTACATTTGCAGTCTTTGGACTGCGAAGTGTCGTCTGCCGTCCTGATTTTGTTAATGGGGCCAAAAGTCACATGAGGCATCACCCTGAGTCAGTAAGGTCACGAGGTCACCCCATGGTCACACTGAGGCTCACCATTTGTCACGACGGGTCCCCACCTGAGCGTCAAAAAGCGTCACATGAGGCACCAAGCGGTCACATAGGTCACCATGAGTTCACATGAGTCACATGAGGTCACCAAGGTCACAGAGGTCACCGAGGTCACTGAGGTCACCAAGGTGCACCCGAGGGTCTTACATGAAGGTTCAAATGAGGTCACCATTGTCACGAGGTCACAAAGGTCACATGAGTTCACATGAGAGTACCAAGGTCCACATGAGGGGCACCAGGTCACATGAGGTCCCATTGCACATGAGGTCACCAAAGGTCACATAGGTAACAGGTCACCCGATGTCACCTGAGGTCAACATGAGGTCACCACGGTCATTAGGTCCACCAGGTCACATGTCACCAGGTAACATGTCACCCAGGTCACATGAGGTCACCGAGTTCACATGAGTTCATCAAGGTCACCAAGATGCATGAGGTCACCAACCCCACAACATACAATATACACCCTTCCCCCTCCCCAACCACACCCGCTACCACTTCCCCGTACACCCTTCCCCCTACCAACACCAGCCCCTACCCGTCACCCCTACCGCGCCACACCCCCGACCGAAGAAACCACACTTCCCTCTACCCAATAAATCCCACTCCCCAAACCACCATGTGCACCTCCCACAACACCCCACCCACTCAGCAACACACCACCCCCTCCCAAAACGACACAACGCCCTCCACCAACATCCCACTCCCTCCCCAAAATCCCACCCACTCCCCAACATCACCACCCCACACCAAACACCAACCCACCACCTCCCCAACACCCTTTACCCCCTCCCCAAACACCTCCCCTCCGCCACCCCGAACACCCTACCCCCTCCCCAACCACCCTACCCACAGTGTAACCCGTCCATAGTCCCCCTCTAATCCCACACCAAAAAACACGACCACAAAAGACAAACACAAAAAGTCCCAAAAACACAAAAAAAAAAAGACAATAAACACCCAAACACCCCACCCCCTCCCCAACACCCCCACCGGCCCCCCTCCTGTTAACATTTGCCACAGATACACAGAAAATCAAGAAAGGAATAACAAGAAATGAGACACCCCCTTGACACGACCCGAATGGAAACAGTGGCCTTGGTGATAACGATTATCCCTCATATGCCTCTATCGGCCAAGCCTCCTTATTGTGCCATGACCCGGTGGCACCATTCGTGTGAGAAATGGCCCCCCAATGGTTTTTTTATGGAATTTTGTAATCGTCTGGGTTTGCTGGGTTGACGTTGCAATCCAGTTATACTTCTAAAATTTAACATTTTACGTAGGATCTTGTGGAAATTACCACCAAAGAATGGTAAACTAGGTCCCTCACTCTAAAAAGGTAAAATATTACCAGAGTTCTAGGCTCGTTTTGAAACGTTTTGTGCAAAAGTTTTGCCTTTAAATTTTCCGAATAGTGCCATCTTTTTATTTCTTTCACTAAAATGAACCACTCAGAGACCAAGATAAGATATATATTAGTGTAAAATGATGATAACATATAGCAGTAGTGATTTAAGTGACGAAAAAAAAAAAAAAACGGCCGTTTTAACCACCCATTCGATGTTTTGACACGCCGTTACAACGTGCGTGCTGTCTACGGGGGGTGTGCGCAACTCGCCGGTGCGTGACCTGTTGGCTGACTGGGCCGAGCTCATCGGGCAGGCCTGGACTATGAAGTACCGCTACACAGTGGCAATGAAACCTGTGCAGTGCACACACTACAAATGCTATATTCAACTTCATAAATGAAGCTTCAGTATGCAGCAAAATACAAGCTATCCGTTACCTGACAATCGTACCTTCCAATTTCAAAACGCTTGCAACACACAAAACCCGAGGTAGGCCTACCTAAACAATTATGGGTCCACGAACTCCGTAAATATTACAGCATATCCGATAATGTAATCGATTATTTGAACATTCCAAATTCAACCAGGGAACACAGATGCAACAGTATCGGCGGTATAGTCAATCAAGCCGATCCCCCCGTAAACATTTAAATTCGTTCTTCACACTCAGTTTGGAGCTTCAGCGGTTACGAATATTGCCAAAGCCTCGACAGCAAAGGAACATAACAACGGCACCATAATGCAGTGGGCACCAGCAGGCAACCAGTCTGCATGTCAGATGATGTATGAGATGGGAATAGCTATTGTGGAACGATGCATTGGATGCAGAACAAACAAAAAGTTGGTGCAATCCCCCAGCGGTGCCCTTGTGGTGTCAACCAATTGCTAAGTCAGTGTTGCAAGTAAATCGAACCAAAGTTCAAACAGTTGGTTGATCGGGCATTCTCCGGCGGGGAACTTAAAACAGCCAATTTATCCGAACTTGAGAGCTCGCCCCGTACATTCGCAATTAGCCGAATAGTCAGAATAATGCGAACACAGCTAATTTTGGCAACATGAAAACAATTTCGGGCCGGAACGACCTCCAGCGGACAGCCACTAAAGTAATAGTCTTCCATCCTCCTTGAGGCGGAAGACTAATACTAAGGATTAAAATCCTATCTAAATATGTTAATGTGTGTCATTTCAGAATGTCTAAGATTAGTTGTCATTCTGGTTCTTTTATGAAAAAAATTAAATGTTTGGTCCTGAACGTAATCATAAGAAACTTTTGATCTGAGAGCGAGAAACGTGATTTGGTGAGCCCCATAGAGTATTGTGTATAAATAATATTGGTCGACCAAAATGGAGTACATTTTCGTTCATAACGTCCAAACCAAACATCCTTTAGCGTTAGGATTTCACAGGCTAAATGAGAAAAATAGTGGCTTTCTTCTGATACCAAATGTTGACCACTTCCGGTAAAATCTGGGGTTCTGGGGATGAGGCTATTAGCGATCGGGCCATGGACCTTTAAAGCGGCACTGGCACATTTTCAGAAAATATGAAATTTATTCAATATGCTTGCAAATGATAGTCTAGGCCATTGGAATAGAGATATTTTTTACACATAAAAATAACATGCCCCAAAACAGATAGGGACATTAATTAGAGGCTAAAGACATCCAGGAAATTTGTAGGCTAACTTTTAAGTTTGCTGTAACTTTAATCAGCAAATGTGTCTATTATGTGAATATCATAGACTCCTACTCACTGATATTAAAACCACAAAGGTTACACACCGGTTAAACAAGGTTCATACCGTGAGAAACAACTTTAGGGTGTGTTTTCTTGTGTTACACGCCATTTCCACGTCATCTGCTGAATTAATGTCGCCGGCGACATTAATTATAAAATTTGTTCGGTTTACCCATAAGCATGCTGATTTGGGCTTAATAATTTCAGGTGAGGGCTAATGTATATAAAAGCTTTACAACTATGCAAAAATATCAATTTTGAAAAATCTACAGGGTGCACTATTTTTCAAATGTGCCAGTGTCTCTTTAAGCCTGGCAATTAAAATTGGATGACCTAAAATACAAATTGTAATTTCACCTTGCAATATTAGAAATATCCAAAACACCAGAAAATGTTTTATCACATACCCTTTTAGTAATATACCTACTTAAAGTCTGACTCAGAGATTTCGAAATATTATTTTTTTGTGTAATAATGAAAAATAGTCAACTAGAACTGAAGATAGTAACATAAAATGCACAATTCCGAAATTTGAGATGAATCGGATTTTTCGTTTTGATGCAGTAAACATTTATGTGTAGTATTACTTCCCATAGGATACTGTGTTTAACAAAAATTCCGGATCCGGAATTTTATAACAAAGTTATGATTTTCTATATGAAGGAATTCGATTTAAGCTTAGCAATTTCACACAGTGATTAGTATATGGACAAGCATTATGTACATGCAAAAAACACGATTTTTTTGGAAATTGAGGGCGCCCTCCTCAGGAATCTCTGAGTCGGCCTTTAACACACACACAAAACATAATTATCTTAACAAGCAATATACATATGCCATTATCTACTTCATAAATACAAGGCAAGTCAAAGAGAGCACACTCTTGTTAAGTCTTGAACTAAATGACTCCAGAACTAAAACAATTGGTTAATTATCCAACAGCTGCAACACTATGACGACATGCTGATTTTGGTAAAAATGCCCAATAAAGCAATAATGGCACATTTTTTGAAATTTTCAAAATTTGATATTTTGGCACAGCTACGTTGGCGATTGTCTAGGAAACTATACCTGCGAATGAGAATGCTAAAAAATGCGTATTTATTTGCCAAATGAAAAAATAATCAAAAATCAGATTTTTGCATTTCTGTAACAAGTACAGCTATCCCAACATACCCTGCAAATTATGTCGGAAGCAACCTAATAAATACAAAATTGGATATTTTAGTCATTACTGTCTGTACCGACTACAGCATGTAAACGAATGGAGATTCATATCTTTGAATAGCATTGTTCCTTCCTTTTTTGGCATTTTGCATTTGGTGAAAATAGCTTGCGCAAATTGTCTCACCAGAAAAGACATTTTACTTTGCACTGACATGATGTATTTTGTATTTATTTTAAATTTTAATCTCTGAGTTACTTTATAAAGAAAATGTGAATAACTGTCAAGTTTGGACTAAAATCATTTTGACTTACACCAGGTTTAGCTTTAACCTGGTAAATTTTTTGTGAATACGGACTTAAATATTTAACTTTTAGACTACTCCCGCAAATTTCAAATGTTTTGTCTCTTTTGGGTGGATCACTGATAGTGCTTTTAATTGTTACATATTTTTTCACTGTGACCATTTCATAGAATGACAAAGCATTTACAGGCCAACTTAGTGATTTCCCAATGATAATAATAATAATAATATATTGGCTTTTATAAAGTGCCATTTCATCAAGATCACAGCGCTGTTGCCTATTATTATTACGCTGCCGTCAGGAAATCGTCACAATCATTTCGCTTCATCTAGGCCGGCAGCTGGCCAAGCGCACAATCCTATCAGCACTTAGATTGTAATATTCCCCATAACAGCTACCCGAATATCGCTTGGGTCGACGAAGCAAGTGAGGTAAAGTGCCTTGCCCAAGTGCACAACACATTGGCCGCAGCGGGGCTCGAACCCACAACCTTTGGATCATGAGTCGGCAGTCATACCCACTGGACCACATGTGCCCTCAATGATGATGCCCTCTATTTTCAAGCAAATCATATTTTGCATCTACATGTTTGTCCATATACAAATCACTGTGTGAAATAGCTAAGCTCAAATTGGAAGTCCTTCATGTGGAAAAATCACATCTTTGTTATAAAATTCTAGATCTGGAATTTTTGCTATACACAATGGCACTGTGATACTATACAAAAATGTTTACTGATTCTTCCCAAATTTTGGAATTCAGCATTTTTATGTGACAATTTTGAATGCATACACAAAATAATTATGTGTTAAACTCTCTGAGTCAGCCCTTTTAAGTTCAGATAATTCAATGTACACAATTTGTGAGAATATTTTATTATTAAATAAACATACTTTCATTCCCATTTTAGTCACACCGCAGTTGCTAAGTGACAACAAATAAATTACAGTAATTAAATTATACAGTAAGGTAAAACATCAATTTTCCCATTGATGTTTAATAATTTTATTACGCCAATATCTGATGGTTATCTGATGGTCATAAGCTAAACTTTTCTTATAGATAATTGGCTTCATAAACATTCTTAAGCAGCTGCAGTTGTCACCCATCCTTTCAATGCATTTAAAAGGAAAGAATTTAGCACTCTGCCACCACCCTAAGAATTTGGCAGCATCAAAAAAATAAACTGCATGTTGAAGGATGTGGTGGCACAATACTGAATTCATACCAAAAGGAATATGCATTGTAGATAGTGGAATACAATAGAAAATATAAGGGCTATTACCATATATGAACAAGAAATAAATTTCTAATGAGATCTATGTATAGGATAACACAAGACAACACATAATTACCATTTGGATAGGAAAAGGATCAGTAAGAAACCTGAAGACATTTTGCGACTGATAGAATACACATCGGGTTTGTCCATTATAATATGTTAAGCAGAGTAATCGGTACGTGCTGTTCTGCGAGCAGACGGCATAAAAAGGTCATTCTAAAATATATTGATGTTCTACTTCAAGGGTATTCTTACAATCATGCAACCCGGGGCTCTATTTTATGGGTAAATTTTAGCGCATCTTCCTTGAGCAAGTAAATGGTTCATCCGTCTGCATTCCATGAACTTATTCTTACCAAAAAAGAGACTGCAAACCCTGCACACACACTAGCAAAATAACTTATTTCCATGAAACATTAACAAAAACATTAAATATAGCAAGTACGAACATTCAGTACTCCAACAAAATTAAAGCTGCTTAGTTCAATGACTCAAAGTAGCTTCTTTTTTAATCAAATGATTGCTTGTTTTGTCAAAATTAGCGAAGTGATGCATCACGGTTGACACGCTATGAGTGAATTTGCAAGGTATTTTGTTATAATGTAGTTTAAGACATATTTGTTATACATATACCAAATATGGGCTGATTTTGGTGATTATTTAAGAAAAAACTCAGTTTCTCCCATGATACCTTAACCTCTTAGTATGTCTCAATTTTATTTTTTTTTTTCAAATTCTCAACTTTCTAGTTTAATTAGGTTCTGAGCTGCAATAGTGACAAATTTACTCATGCATTCTGGTTGCAAAAATACAGAAAGAAGATACATATAAATGTATGTATTAATAAAATACCATTTTAAAACAGGTTTGGTTTTTAAATATTTAAATATCTTTTGTTTTTGTAGCTTAAAGTAATAACAATGTTTTTTCTATCTTTACATAATTTTCTATTTCCATGTCATCAACATGCTCAGGATAAATATCAGCCAATTAGTCGTCTATTAGTTGCTGTCACACTCCCCCTTTCTGACGAAGTTCCTCTATGTATGCATATTTCGGAGTCAGCTTGCCATTGGAAGTAATCACAGCCTGCATTAAAAGAAGACAATCACAGGTCAGTTACAACTTTAATTTGTTCAGCTTTTAATGTGTACTTGCAGATGTTTAGTTAAACCAAAGTTTTAAATCCAGTTTAATGGGGGTGGCCGGATTCACCCCACATTCAGCGATACTGCTGTGTGAGGAGCAACAGATAACCGGATGCCCTTCCTGACGGCAATCCAGTTTTCGGCAGTGGGCCTAGCCTTTGGGCAACCACGCCCACCATACAAGGCAGCATGTGCTAGATGACTGGCATTAGCTCTCCAGAGCTGATGCCCTTGTAGGTATATCTTCTTTTTCATTCTACCAGGGTAACTAACTACCCTCCTCATCAGATTTCCTTAGAAACCAATGGAGGTGATGGTTTAGCCGCCGACAACTCGGCCCTGGGACAGGTATTATACAAATACTACATGGTTGGAGGGGAAATAGTGCAATCTATTTTTCCCGAGGTACTGGCTACAGGCCTACCACCCCTCACCCGAAGGGTGAGGGGTGGTAGGCCTGTAGCCAGTACCGAGGGGAAAATAGTTGCACTATTTCCCCGACATAGCATGTAGTATTTGTTTTATTACATGTTATGAGATAATGGTATTTTCAAAGTGCCTTTGGAGACCATATCGTGTTGACTGTAAACTTTTCTTTGCATAGAAAACGCCATCCCGTTTACGAACCTCGCAAAGCTCGGCGTAAAATCACCCCAACAACTCATCCAAATCGGCACAATTTAGCGCTTCAGCTTCCGCGAGTGAACTTCCTTTTCCGTACAGTAGTCTGAAAAGATCTTCACAGCCTTCCGGACAACAAATCGCGTGTTTTGTGCATCTTTATTTTGAATTAAAGACACTATCAGTGATTTGCTAAATCTGCAAATCGAAAAAATCATCAAAAATCCGATTTTAGCATGTACGTAACAAGTACAGGTATCCTAACATACCCTGCAAATGATAAGACCAGAAGCAACCTAATAAGGACAGAATCGGAGATTTTAGTCATTACTGTCCGAACGGACACTTACTACAACACGTAATTGAATCGAGAATCGTATCTTGGAACACTGCCGTTTTCTTCCTTTTCTTTCAATTCTACAGCTGGAAAAAGGTAACTTATGAGAATTCTACAGACTTATCCTTCACTATGAAGCTATTCCTGCAAATTTCAAATATTTTTCAAATCACTGATAGTGTCTTTAACGCAGCAATTTCGTCGTCTGTCAAAGACACTGACTGACTACTGGCAGCGGCCATTTTGTGTTGTTGTTAACAACGGAGGAAGTTCCTTCTTTTTAGGAGAACCATAATGACTACAATGCGTGACAAAATGCTAACATGCCTCTGGGTACGATGATATAGGGAAAGTAGTAAAGAATACCGCATGGAAAATAGCTCAAATCGCTCAATTGTATAATCCCTGGGTACGGGGCAATGACCAATGACATGGAAGCACTTATGCCTACTATTAATGTGTCCTATAATATAAAGAGCGAACTTCGCCATGTTGTTTTTCCCTGGAGGCTGACCATGTTGACCCAGGAGGTAGCCATGTTGGAATGTGTACCCTTTCAGGTAATACCCTTACCATCGTGTCTCTCGACTGCGCGGGGTTTGGTTTTTTGTATTAAAACTGCGATAGATGATTTTGATTTCATTGAGATTGCAATAAAAAGTGTTGTAAGCAGTAGTAAATGCGTATTGAATTCCTGTGGTTTGACAAAGAGTAGTACTTTAATTGTGGGGTAACCATAGTCTAGGGTTATGAGGGATTCATTCATGTTCGGGCGTGATTACCCATGGTCTTCGAGTTTTGACCTTTGTGACTTCTAGGTAAATTATTTATTTATTGGTGTAAAAGAGAACAATAGAAGGCCTTACTGTAAAAACATCAAGATGATGTATATACGTATTTTAAATTCATGAAAGACTTTCTAATTAGCAACAACGTGTTATTTGACGCAAATTTCGTGACGTTTTTGTTCTCGCGTTAAATCGTGATCGAGTGGCGGAGTTTGACCTATTTGATTTTATTTCGAAATTATTTATTTTTGGAAACAAAAAAAAGAAGAGGATAAAGAACCTCATCTATCAGTGAAACAAGAGGTTTTAAGCTATTTTTGTATTCATTAATTCGCATCCTGATCATTAACGATATTTGGAAAAAATAATTGGTGACCTTCCGCCGGACTATTAGAAAAAGAAGGAGAAGGCTGACTGGACACTTATCATCGACAACTTGAGAAGTTAATAGACAAAAAAATTATATATTTGAAGAAAGAAGGTCTGGTTAGACTTAGCGAGACTAATTTATTAGGCTCGAAGGGAAGAAAGCAGGTCTGGTTTACAAACTGCAGGGAAGTGCCAATTAAAAGGGGATGGGCCCGAGTTAGTATAAAAAGATTTAATTTGATAGAATTGACCCGTGGGGGGGTCTCCACACACATTGACATACGGGATGTGCCACAGACATCGGTCCCATTTCAAACCTTTTGGTATTCAATGATCCCTTTTTATGCCAATTTGGTATAGCAATGGGTCGGTTTTTTTGTTTTCAAAATGTGCTCATGCCCGGATTTAAGTATTAAAGATTTAATTTTGATAGAATTGCTCTCAGGGGGTTATCAACACAAATGAACCATACGGGGTTCGTGCCACAGACATCGGTCCCATTTTCAGCCTTCTGGTATATCAATTTCATGTCAATTAAATAGCAAATGGGTGTGGTTTTATTTTCCAAAGGTTCTCAAATTTGTTTGTTGGAAAATGAGTCAAATTTTCTAAATCGGAAGCCAAAATTTTTAAAAATTGTGGGAAATTAGTCAAATTTCTCAATCTGAAGCAAAAAATTTGACTTAAAATGCCAACATTTGAGAAAAAAGGCAAATTGGGAGTTTAAATTTGGCCTAAAATTTCCTCGCTGGTATAGGGTTTCGGGTCCCTCGTTTGGCAACAAAACAAAATGTATAGCTATGGGTCCCCTACTTTCAAGACTCTCGGAGGCACGTCCTAACCCAAACCAAACCTCCATGGAATTGGTACCCCACCCCATCTGTAAAGTTTCGCGCCCGCGCCGATTATTGAGGTGAGAGTGATGTGAGAGCGAAAAACATTTCCGTAGGTGTGAGGGCCCAAATACCCGACTTTCACAAAAAATACAATAACATATAAAAAACAAAAAACAACTAGAATTTCGCGGTTCTCGGCTTCGCGATCGCTATATTCAAAGAATAGAGATAAGCTGTGGGCCGCCCCCTGACCTTTGACCCGCATGGACCTTTGATCTCATTAAAAATGAGGGATCGCATGGTGCCCCTATGACAAAAGTTTGGTTCCAATTGACTTCAAGTTTTCAATTTAGATCAATTTTACATTTTCAGCCAATTTTTCAATTGACCTCACATACCTTGACCTTTCAACATGAATTGCTCATCAACATATGAGGGGATCCCCTGTGCACCTATGGACAGGAAGTTGGTCCAATTGAAGTTAAACGTTCAATTGATGACGGTCAATTAAAAAAAAAAAACCTTACAATTTGTGACAAAACACACAAATACATTCACACAAACACACACTCCACACACAACACATAACAACACACGCACAACGGATTGCTAAGTGGTCCTGACAGCTATATAGCTGGCGGCACACAAGACCGGTGGGGCTCTGAACCAGCGCTATATTTGTGCAATATGTAGCCTGCCACTATGCAAAATCCAAATAACGTGAATCGTAGATCATGAATGTAATACCCGTTTCATTACAAACCAAAGCTAACGAGAGAATTCTTATTTTTTTTAAATTAAACCGGTGGTTATTCCGATTTATGTGTATGGTGTTCTTACTTGAAATGCGGAGCCTGGCACTTGCAGTACACCCCATCAAGTACCGGGGAAAAAAGCTTGCGGTTTTGATTGTAGACGCAATAAATGCATATTGCAAAGCCCTATTCCAATAGTGTGCTAATGGTAACCACTAAAAACGCCTTTTTTTGTTTTATTTGTTTTTAACATCTTGGGAAGGGAATGGATTTAAGGGCTAAATTCAGGACGACAAATGAGAAAAATCGAACTTTCATCGGATATCAAAATCGACAGCTCTTCTGGGGTAAATAGAGGGAGGGGAAGCAGTTATGCGGTCCCAAAACGGATCGGAACACGCACCTTAATTCTTTGCACTTCATCAAATTTGAATCATTACAATATTTCAATTTTGTAGGTCTATTGCCAAAATCAAGGTTGTTAATCTTATTTTGGCGATAAGCCTCTAAATGTTTGCATTTCCCCATTTTCTGTCTTCACGCGGTGGTATATACAATTGAAAGCATAGTCAACAGGATTTTTTGCAGAGGATTTTTGATAATTGTCTACCAAAAATCACCCAAATTTTTTGGCAAAAAACAGACAATTTCTGGGATCCACTAGTGGTAAAAATCTTGCAAAGTTTGGCTTCCCAAATAGTTAACTCTTCCCACCCCCTTTACCCCAAAATCCCCCATCCCCGAAAAAGAGTCTGGCGACGCCACTGCCAGGGGAACAGATACGGAACATGCAGATTGGCATTATGATTGGAGCCAAGGTAGGCCCATAGACGAATGCAACCATCGTAGCTCTTGCGGTGAAGGAGTAAGAATTTGCACTAATAATCCCTACTTTCTTCCCAAGTGGGCTTCCCTCATTCCCCACGTATTCGCTCGTCACTGAGAAGCCCCTTTCCTCCGAACCACAGCTACCCACCTGGGGTGGGGGGGGGGTATTTGGAGTGCGTGCGAGTTCCTTGGTGATGTGCGGAGTTATTAAAATTAACAAACAAACTCAACACCAATTGTGTATAGTGTCATTACGTTTTATCAGTATATACGTTTAAAAACATCAACTTTAAAACATACATCACAATAAATACCAATCACAACCTTTTTAAAAAAGTTTTAAAAATATTTATAAAAATCGGCCTCCTTCAGGAAAATTTATAACATGAAGAGGCCTAAATCTTGAAATAAGGTTTTCCAAAGCTGGGACACTATACTATTTTCTACGAAATAAGCGCATAATGCAACGCAATCAAGATAAGACATGTTTCACAGAGAAAGAGCCACAATCACAAGGAGGAAGCGATGTTTCCTTGTTGCACATTTAATTTGGCAGTATGTTCAATGACTTCATAGCTCATTGAGATAGGGGGCCTAAACTTTGACAGCTTTTCACATAATACATTTGGAAAATAGCCTAAAGGCAAATAAAGGAGACGGCTTGGAGAAAATAATGTCTCTTAAGTTTGCGTTTGAGTCATGTGCAGAGTGATCAACCCGTTAGGGAACGCTCCCATTCCAAATCAGCTAGCGGTTGCCCGTTGCGACCAGCGCGGGCAACCGCTAGTAATTTATAAGGTGTAATAATACTGGTTACAGGTACCAGTAGCAGGCCCCCTCAAAGGAAAACCTGATCAGTACATTGGAGGAAACCTTACTGACATGAAAAAAAGAGACCTTTTGTAAGCCTACAGGCCTTTGACATGGGACTGTAATCATTCTGAACTTTAAACAAAATTGCAAAATAATTACCTAAAATTGCTGCAAAGTTTTGTCATCTAATGGATATCAGTAGTTAGTATATGCGATAAACAATGCCAGATAAAATAGGAACAGCAGTCCCATATAGGTCGTCCAATTATGGAAGTCATAAGTTATTTGGGCAGAGATACAAAAAACAATTCAACCTCACCAAAAATGACAGAAATGTCCCTGTAATCTACCCCATAAACTTTGGAACCCCAATCGTTACACCTCATATGAGCCAGGTTCCGTGCTTAATCTAATAAAAACAAGCCAATTTCGCAATGTGGGGGAAAACCAATGGTCCGATTTTCAAGAATGCGGTATTTCATCGGTCATGTAACCTTTGCCCTGTATGGGCCTTGGGTCAGTGCTTATACCATAATACTGCTTATAGCATTTGATTTGTGGCAGGAAAATGAATGGATAGATTTTTAACGAATGCCCTTTAATTGACCACATGACCTCTAACCACAAATTGGAAGCAAACCACAATGAACCTTTGGCCCCCCCAGTGGTATATGATCAACTGAACTGTAAATTGGACCCATGCGTTAGTTGGGCAGGAGATACAAAAACAGTACTACAGAGCCATTGCCATATGACCCCAAATGACCCTTTAAGCTCCAAGTGTAACCACACGCAAGACCCCTTGGTCAATATATAAGCATACCAAAGTATGAACTTGATCCATCACTGCACTAAAAAGTGAGAAGTTAAAACATTCCGGTCCCCGGACGGCGAGTGTCGTATGCGCTTGCAGTTTGTATGAATGGGGACAAAGGTCATTATGAGGTCACCAATGGTCACCAGAGGTCACCAAACATATAACCCAACCCTGCCCCCTCCTTTCCACCAGTTACATCATCGTAGCCACTTATGGAAATCATACGGCATGCAATAAGGGTTAACATTGACCAGAAGACACACACACATGACCAGAGTAATCCCTTACATATGTGCCTTCTGCAATTCTGCGACGGACACCAAAAACATCAACTAAAAGGTGTATACTAACTGTTTCACCACAAACATGGACAAATGCAGACAGACAAAAATTGAATCATAAGGCGTTACGATTGCATCAGATGACCTAATGATAATAAACAAGGCGAAACTCGTTTTACGCGATGCGTTAAAATATGCCCCCCGCCGAATGTTGAGATCACTAACATGTGATTAATGCAACTTCAATACCCACCCCCTCCCCCAATACCCTGCAACAATCCACCCCCTCCCAAAACCCGCAAAAACCTTCAAGCCCTCCCCAACACCCCACAACTCCCCAACACCCCACCCTCATCCCCAACACCCCCGCAACACCCTAACCCCTCCTAACACCCCTCAACACCCCAACCCTCACCCCATCCCCTATAACCCCCTCCCCTTTCCCCAACACCACCACCGCACCCCCATTCCCCTCCCCACACCCCGCCAACCCACTCATCCCTCCGCAACATCCTGCACCACTCTCATATCCCCCTCCCCAACACCCCGCACAAACCCTCCCCACCCCCTCCCCAACAACCATGCAACACACCCCCTCCCTCCCCACACCCTGCAATACCCAACCCCTCCCCAACACCCCACAATACCCAACCCCATCCCCAACAACCCCACCACACTGTTTCAAAAATATAGCAATTACGCTGATTTTTTTGCATATTACTTGCTCATTTGCCATACTCAATTTGGCCCAAAATACGACGCCACAATCTAATCGGTCAAGCCTCCTTTTCAGCCCGCTTCCTTTTCCACCACACCACGTTACACTCATTATAACGCTGACGGAACTCTCCAGAAAACGGTACTCAGCTTTGCATGAACATTCCAAAATTAGTCAAATTAGATACTTAATTAGCATATTTTAACGGTCCACAATCTAATTCAGGTTCGAGAACTCACAACCCGCTTCTTGTCCACAAAGTTACATCATTGTCGCCCTTATGGAACTTCAGATAAATAGTCCACAACATGGGTTTACATTTTGTTCACGGCGTCCGGACGTACGAACGGACGGACGAACGGACGGACGTGCTCAGTCATAGTCCCCGTTCAAAACTCGTTCGGCGGGGAAAACAAGTGGTTCTCAAACCCACTAGTGTGTCGCCTGCTTTCGCGATTCACCTTTCCTTCAACTCTAAACAAGTTGACCACTTATGACCTTTGACTTAGTAGTGACATTAACCCCTACTGTGGCATGCAAGTCTTCTACTTAGGTGACATTTGCCCGGAGTTGGTGGCAAATGGATTGTGAGAGGAATAAATTTAATGCTACTGCTTACATTAAGATAATTTGTTGTAAATTCTCTCTTCTCGAGGTCTGGTGCATCAGACTGCCAGCTGTAAAAATAATAAAACAAGGTTGATGGTTAATTATAAGACTGCTACACACGCACCAAATAAGCAGAACACAATTGGCAGGAACATAAACCACAGCACCTTCCTCTAGTTGGTTGCAAAATTCTAGTGTCTATCAGACATGGCATCAGGATTTATGGATAAGAACATAATTTTTGAAGGCCAAGATGCAGATGTCTTTAAAATGTTAAAGACATGATGTAACTATAGTCTACATCCAAATATTTTTTAATGATGTACAAGAAATCTAACAATTGTAGAAGCTACTCAAGTAGATTGGTAGACGTTTTCATATAGAAGTCAAATTGATGCAAATGAGGTATTGGCATTCATTCCGTCAAGCGCTACTGCACAACATCGTACAGCGCATGACGGAATCAATTGTAATACCTCATTTGCACTTCTATATGAAACGTCTACCAGTAGATTGCCCATCAAAATATTTTTGTTGATTACAAGAAATCTGACACCATTGTAGAAGCCACTCAGTGGCGTATCGAGGCAGTCGATCCAGAGGGGGCAAAATTTCCACGTCGTCCCAGCAGAGGGGCAAAATTTGTATGTCGCCCCGGTGAATTGCTCCAATTAAGTCTGAATTTGACGAAATGCACGCATCGCAAAATTTACATGAATTTTGCTCAAATTTGAGCTTAAATTGGTAAAAATTGCCCGAAAAAGAGGGTGAAAATGCATAATTTTGGTCCATATGGTCCCGCTTTTTCGAGCCAGAGGGGGCAACTTGCCCCCCCCCCCCAGTCGGTACGCTACTGAAGACACTCCAGTAGATTGCCCATCAAAATATTTTTGTTGATTACAAGAAATCTGATGCCACTGTAGAAGCTACTCAAGTAGATTGCCTATCAAAATATTTTTGTTGATGTATAAGTTGCTCAAGTAGATTTCTTATCTCCTTCAGGAAGGGAGATTAAGTAGTCATCACTATCTGTCTACATTGCTTGTTTTTTTTTTAAAACATACCAACAGGGTATGTCCCAGTGTCATTCATATTTTTTTTCATAATATTTCGCACATGTGCCTAGGAAATTTCAAAGGCCACAACAACACCCTTTGTAATTGCGGAAGAAATTCCTCCCTGAAATACATACCAAATCAGGTACAAGAGGAAGTAGTAGGTCGCCAAAATCAGAAGAGGCTTCTTCAGGTAGCTGTGAGGGCATATTAGACACAGCACACACTAGCACACCAGGACCAGAGAAACTGAAAGAAAATCATCATTTCAACGTTAAAAGGCGTCATATGTTCAATAGATACCAAGTGAATCATTTTATCTTTGCTGATTTGAACATGAAAGTTGCTGTTCAAACTGCTTCAATTGTGAAAGTAAGCTAGGAATGTGACCTAATGTTTCTTTGATATTTAAATGAGTCAGGTTCCATTCAGTTAACTATTAAACCGTTTATTCATACGGCGGCTTTGTATGCCACACGCAGCACCCATTGGCTTACCATTAATAGTAAAATCATACATGGATATGCAAAACAAATTTAAAGAATATCCTTTGACCTTGGTCGGGAATTACATCCTTATAGTTCTTGCTTGATTGAAAGCTCTTGTAAACAAATACGTATTTCAGGTCGTACCAGCCAATCAAAATCGTAGTTTCACAGCGTTTTGATGGCAGTATTCACTCTGTTGTTATCACATGGTTGCAATGTACCATGTGCAATTATGGGAAGTGATATTTAAGAGTAAAATTATTGGTCGTAAACGAAAGAAATCGGCAAAAGTTTTAAAGAGGAATATACATCTCAAATGCTGAAATGGATTGGTATTGTGCAGTCCTTAGTGTGATAGCTGCGTAATTGCTGGAGTTGATCGACAAAACTGACTTATGTCACGTGGGAGACTGGTAAGGTAACAGCGACTCATACATTTTTTTGGCACTGCGGTAGGGTGTCATATTTGCAAAAAAAGTTAAAACTCACAAAACAAAAACAGCTTTTTAAAAACAGCAAATTTCACCAAAAATGAGTAAGAAGAAAATTGGTGCTTTGGTAAAAAAAAATTACTAACAATCATCATTGTATATTTTATATCTTTCCCTAGAGATGACCAGCGCACGATAGTGTTGAAAAAAAAAAATACATCAGTCCTTGGACCGCATGTATCGCCTGCCACCGTGGTTTGTATATGATAGGTCTCATATGACCTTTGACCTCATCAACAAATGTTGCACCTAAGACTCAAGTTTGGTTCCAATTGAACTTCAACTTTTCAATTGAGGTCAATTTTACATTTTTAGCAACATCTTACAACTTGACCTCTTCTTCTTGCTTATGAGGCAGCAGCTAAATATGTTTAAACGGTGGAGCCAGCACGAACAAACTTTTACAAGACACTCAAAAATATTTATAAAGGAGTCTAGGTTTGCTGCCAGCACTGCTACTTTATTGCGATGCAAATGCAAAAGAATCCTCAAACTACTAACAAAGCGAGGCACGGCGTGCTAATTGCGACGTCACACCCTGCATAATGCATGTCGGAATACCGAAACTAGCAAAACGGTATAATGGAATGATGTCATGGATGGGAAATGTTTTTAAGCAGTGTGGTTTGCTTTGTGCATATCAGCAGTGTCAACAGGAGTAAAGCAATGTCAAAACAAAACCACTGTCATTTTTGCTAATATGGACTTTGATCTATTGCAACCCAAAATGTACTAAGTTTCTATGAATTTATTATGAGCAAAATGATAATGAAATGTAATTTGAGAAATTGGCTCAAGGCCAAGCTTTCTGTGCTTTGGAATAGCACTATACAAGTGACCCAACCAAGGTTAATTATGCACTTGTCAATTTCAATCCCGGCCCTGGGGATCCCGGGACATAGCGGGGTATATGCCGGGACATAGCCGGGCATGTACAAAAAAGTATTGCCCCGCAAGCCGGGACTTGGCCGGGAATGTACGTTAGCTTGTCCCCGCCCTGCCGGGACAATCATTGATGATAGCTGGGACTTAAGCCGGGAAGTACACAAAATTTTCCCGGCTCCGCCGGGACATAAACAAGGACTTTAACGCATGTGTCACACCATATAAAATCAGGCTATCAGTGATCAGTATCGCCCGTCAAATCTGTAGTATATCACAATTTTATATAGCTACCATTGCAGTCCGATCTCTTCCAGGCCCTAGAAATATAACTTGTCCAGATTATATCATATATTCGCCTGAAGGAAGTTTAATTATTTATTTTATTTGAGAAAACTCACTAGTCGCTAGTACAAATAACAATTTCGGCAAAAAACCTTCCTTCGTGTAACTATGGTGTAAATAACAACCCATTTCAAACAGTGGCGGATATAAAGGAAAAGGGCCCTGTCAGCAGCTTAAGGTGGGGCCCTTTAGCGTCGCTTTCGCAGTGCAATGTTGCACTTTAGTGCGACTAGAGGGTGTCTGATGGGGGCCTTGAGAGCAATATTTTAGGGGGGCCCTGTCAGCAGCTGCTGACACTGCTGACTCTTAAATCCGCCACTGATTTCAAATGCGAACGAGCTGGCAATCGCCTCTTGAAACAGGTGTCGGGATACACAGAGGTAAAATAATTCAGGTTTGTCAACTCTCACGCAATGGGTGTGAGTCTCACGCATGAGGGATATAGCTCGCAATTGCGTACCCAAGTAACTATGGGAACAAAAATCTTCGTTTCTCACGAAACTGGCATGGAAAATTCAACTCAAATTTAGGAATAAGCATGAAGACTTTTTGGTTATGCCTATAAGTGATTGTTCAAAATTTTGTCAGAAAGATGCAAACCATCCTCCCGAAAAACGGGGGAAGTAGTCAATACGATTTCAATGGAGCCAAAAATGATGATTGCAGACTACAAAATATCTGTGTTTTATGCACGTTTTTCGCTTTGTTATCTGCGACATATATGCAATCCATCATGCATTCCAACAAAGATGCTTGAGTGCTTCCCCCTGGGCAGGGTCGCAATATATTGATACCCACTGACAGAGTACGGCATGGGCATATATTCAAGTTTATTTTAGCAAGTCACTATCACAGAGTAGGCCGACAAAACGACAATCACTATGATGAATCTTGTTGTTTGGCTGAAGTTTCCGTTGGCAGATATAATGCAGGGTTTTAGATATTACTCTGCTATGTTTAGTGGTCGGATATCGCCGTGATAATGTGGATTTTTTTTAACAAACCAACTAAACGAGGTTTGTTTCTCGAACATAACTTCTGATGTGGTGAAATTTCGGCTCGGTTCTGACACTCAGCTCCGGCGATCCAAAATGTAATGATTTTATATAGCTAGACCTGTTGTCGCACAGCCGGGACAGAGCCGGGATTGTACAGTTTTAAAGCAGTCCCCGCCCCCATTGGCCGAGAATATACGGGGATTGTCACACCGAAGCCCGGCTAGTAGGGGCCGGGACATAGCGGGGGATGTACAAAAAATGTAAGCCCGGCTACCCGGGATTTCGTGCTACTTTAGCAGGGACAAAGGCGGGGGTTTCACGACAGCAAAATGTACATTCCCGGCTAAGTCCCCGCTAGTCCCGGGACCCCCAGGGCCAGGATTGAAATTGACAAGTGCATTATATTAAGCATGCTTTTCAATATGATCTAATAATGTTGTAAAGAAGTTTGTTTGTGGCCAGCTGACTGTTGATTGGTGGGGTGTGAGAAGTCTATGTCCACTGGTGTGGTGAGCGAAAGGTATGGCACTAATTTATAATGTGATCGGCAGTCTGTGATTGAGAACCACATTGGCAGGCAGGAGATGGTCACAGCCCCCATGTAAATATACTGTTCCGATGCTATCTGCTAGGAAAGCGAAGGACACCTTTACGAACCTACCACCTATAGATGATATCTATTGCTCCTATACTAAACCTGGCTTGATAGCTTAGTTGGTAAGAGCATCGTGCATGTAATACGAAGGTCGCCGGTTCGAATCTGGCCAAGCGCACATGGGTTTTTTCCCAACACTATTGTGCACTGGCCATCTCTAGAGAAAGATAAATGAAATATACATCTTGTCTACCTGGAGAACTAAGTAGTTAAATTTCAACAATCATCATTATTTAAAATGCAACAGGTTTTCAGTCTTTTTGGGATGCTGTATTTTGTTGTTTCATAGGATTGGACATTAACTTTTTGTACACCTGACATTAAAAATAGTTTGCAATATAGCAAGCAACACACAATGCTGTGATCTCACTTACCATCCCGCTTTGAATTGATTAGTCTGAACATTGTACAACCCAAACGGAGAATCGATGTGTGTGCATTCACTCACAAACTCTAGAGAGCCCCCAGGGTCAGCAGTGATGTCGCACACACCTAAAAGACGATGGGGTAACGTGGGAGCACATGGCTGGCTTCGGATTTCATCCTGGTTGCTGCTGGAAATGAGATTCCTGAGTTGGTCTGTGGTCAATGTTCTCGGGTGGTTGTAGTTCCAGAGGACACCATTGACAATGCATGATACCCATGGTGCTATCTATAAGTAAAGTAGTTTTAGGTCTATGTAATCAAGGTAGTGTTGTCATAGAGATGGGAAAATAAGAATAGGGACAGTGGTCCCAAATACGTCATCCAATTATGTGGTGAAACTGAAAGATAAACTTGATCCATCAGAAAACTTAAAACTAGACAACATTTTAACAAGAACTGCATCCGCTGTACAAGATGTAATGACCCTAAGTGACTCTGAATGACCTTTGACCTCTTTGACCCCACACAAGGTCCCTTGTCTCAATGTATCATACCAATATGAACTTTAGCCATCACTGCACTCATCAAAGGCTGCACTCAAAGGCTACACATTTTAATCAAAATTGGATACCAAATTCACAAATATAATGACCCTAAGTGACCCCTGAATGACCTTTGACCTCATTATCTGTGACCCCACATAAGACCACTGACCTCTATACATGGATAGTGGGCAGCGATCAAGAAGTGAAACATTTTGTCCTCCATTTTGAAAAGGGCAAGAAGCCGTCGTCACTGCATTGCCCAATTGCGGGGAATGGGGAGGGGCATGGGGAGGAGAGGCGCAGGGGAGTTTGGAGGGGAGGGGAGGGAGGGCGAATGGGGAGGGGAAGCCTGGGAAGGAGAGGGAGGGAGGGTAGAGGGGAAATGGGGAGGAGAGGGAGGGGAAGAGGAAGGGAGTGAGGAGGAGGGGGAATGGGAAGGGAGGGAGAGGGAGAATGGGGAGGGGGAAGGAGGAGGAGAGGGGGAATGGGGAGGGGGAAGGAGGAGGAGAGGGGGAATGGGGAGGGGCATGGGGAGGAGAGGCGCAGGGGAGTTTGGAGGGGAGGGGAGGGAGGGCGAATGGGGAGGGGGAAGGAGGAGGAGAGGGTGAATGGGGAGGGGGCTAGAGTGCCAACAACCATTTTGATTTGATGAGCTTGTTGGCAGATGGATAAGTGTTACCACCACAACCCAATACTATCTTACAGTATGGGAAAAATGTACTTTATCATTGATTTTGCCAGGCAACCCTTGAATATAAAATGATTGTCAGGCATGTGGTATGTTAAAGTCTGACTCAGAGATTTTTGAAATATAATTTTTTGTGTATTTATTGAAAATAGTCAACTAGAACTAAAGATAGTCACCTAAAGTGCCCAATTCCAAAGTTTCAGATGTATCGGATTTTTCGTTCGCATGCAGTAAACATTTATGTGTGGTATACAGTGCCATAGGATATTGTGTATAACTAAATTTCCGAATCCAGAAATTTATAACAAAGTTGCGATTTTCTATGTGAAGGACTTCGATTTGAGCTTAGCTATTTCACACAGTGTTTAGTATATGGACAAGCACTACGTATATACAAAAAACACAATTTGTTTGAAAATTGAGGGCGTCCTCCTCGGGAAATCTCTGAGTCAGCCTTTAAGAAAGATTACTGTCGCAAAGATCATCCACAATGTTTTTAGCACTTTTTTTAGTTCTAATATTTACAACATGACTTTTGAAGATCTAATATTTTTAATCAATATGGAACTCTGACCTTGGTGAGTCGCAAAACAAAGGTCCACCAACTTGTTCATTTTTGTTATTAGTAACCAGCGAACATACGCATTTCCATGCCTATTCTAAAAAATTACTGGGAACAGCACAGAGGCCTTGTGTTAGGTAATATTTACATTTAGAAACAACAAAATTAATTTACAGCAAAATGTGGTAGATTCAAAAGACTTGTACAAAGAAAATTGCCACTGATAACTTGAGTTTCAACACCAAAAGCGCATTTGCAATGTGCTAATCCACCTGAAATACACATTACCAATGTAGAACCTAAATCTTCCAGAGGGGGTAAGTATTCAAATGAAATTACCACTGAGCCATTTCACTGAAAATCTGTACTTTCTCTGTGAAAAGCTTAAAGCAATATTGGCACATTTTTTGAAGAGCGCCTCCACTTTTCAAAATTTGATATTTTTGCACAGTTACGTTGGTAATTGTCTAGGAAACTATACCTGCGACGAGAATGCGAAAAAACTGCGTATTATCACAAAATAAGCGAGTTTTGTAATTAGAATTGGGATCCCAGATTGGACTTAACGGCAGAGCTGGAAATGCTACGTTTATGTCCGTCCATGATGAAATAGTGCCACCTCGAGAAAATAACCTCTAACTTGACTTGCCCGAACTATTAAAACAACTAATGGATGAGCGTAGACACGTACATGGCGCTATTTCCCGGCTATTTCACATTGGAAGGCCGTTTCTAGCAGCCGTTGAATTATTATCGGGGATCCCCGATAATAATTATTCTAGTACAAAATTCCTTCGTTTGTGACACATAGACATTTTCGAGCTTAACCATTCACAGGTATAGTTTACTAGCCAGTTACCCATGCGACCGTTGTAAAAATCTCCCATTTTTGAAAAATTGGGGGCGCTCTTCAAAAAAATGTGCTAATATTGCTTTAATTAGAGCCTTCAAAAGAGGGGAGTAACTTTTAAATCGTCGTGTGAGTGCAAGATGGATGTAAGGGCAAAAGCTGCCATGTGATACATCAGTGTGCTTCCATGTATTAGGATAACTTTTACTTTCATTGAGTCAGTGGCTCTTGAAATGGTTCTTCAGGTGACTTCAAAATTAAAAAAAGAACCATTTCAAGAGCCACTGAGCAAAGACTTGGCATAATAGTACATTTGATAGGAATTTCTGGCAACAGGCTGTCATTTATAAAAATACGAGGAGAGCTAATAACTCTCCTGAGTTCATTAGATGCACAACAAGGGGCTCAATTACTTGCATGTCATATTTTAAAAAACAGAGGCCTTTCAAGTAATAAGGAACACAACTTACTGAGCTCCTGAGACTGTTGAGGAAAGCTGTATAGAGCTCTGGAGCAATTGAGCTCCTCAGAAATGAAGGTCTGTGGCAAATGGCAAATTGCATGTACAACCTTCTCAAAGCTGTTTGAAAGTCTCATTATTATGGTAAAATGAGAATAAAACAAAAATATCAATGGCGACACACTTTTGACAAAGTTTGGAGTATTTATTCTACTAACTACATCCTGTGTAAATTTCATGAAATTTCATTGCGAGCAAATGTGATTTTTCATAAAAATCAAGTTTTACATGTCTTTCTATAGGAAAAAGGCATATAGAAGGCACTATAACATATAAATTATGACCATTGTAAGCCTATATGGCAAGATTCCTGCAATGGATTTCTATGATTTTTGCTCTTGCATGTCCCTGCTTATATCAGTTGTCAAAATTGTGTCGCCACTGCTTAAAATTGCTCTAAAAATAATTTAAAAAAAAATTTGCATGGGGTCAAACAGCTGTGTTCTTGCATTCACATGACAAAAACGTAGTTACTCAATGGGCTCTTCCATTTTAAGTCCATACTCCCCTCTAAATCTTCCACATGAGTGATGCCAATTTAGAATACCGTATATTCTCTAATAAACGCCCCCCTCTAATAAACGCCCCCACTACTTTTTACATGAAAAATAAAACCCTCAAATAAACGCCCCCACGTTTTGATTGCCGAAGGTCGGCCTGAAACTCACCAATTTGTCCACAACCAAACGAGTACACTGCTAAATTACAGCACAGATACCCTTTTGTAAGTGTAGATTTGCAAAAACTGCATCTTTTAATGCCAATATTTGTGCAAGGAATACATTATAAGCTATTATATAGCGGTAAAATATCAGCGACTTTCGTCTGTGTGCGCGGCCATATATTAGAAAGGACAAGCATGTTTTTTGATATCCTATTTTCTGAAGAGCACCGGTACATTGCCATATAGGCTGAGCTGCCAACTTGTACTAGTAGGGATATTCTATATTTTGTAAATATGTTTTGAAGTTGGAAAATACAGAAGTACGAATTGCAGAATTCCTCCTAAAAATATGGATTTAAGAGAGCAAATAATGAATATTATAACCTTGAATTGATAAACAGCTGCAGTAATAGACTACTATTTGACCCAATGACCCAATGACATAAATAATGACCCGACATCCTTTGACCTTGGTCGGTAATTACATCGTAATAGCTGTTGTTTGATTGGAAGCTCTTGTAAACAAATACGTAATTCAGGTCGTACCAGCCAATCAAAATGGTAGTTTCACAGCGTTTCGGCGGCAGTATTTCCTCTGTTGCGATCACATGGTCGCTATGTACCATTGTGTAACTATGGAAAGTGATATAGAGTAAAATTAGTGGTAGTAAAGGAAAGAAATCAGCAAGAAAACAATGTTTTAAAGAGGAATATATACAGCTCAAATGCTGAATGGATTGGTAATGTGCAGTCCTTGGTGTGATAGCTGATTTTGCCACTGCATGATCGCTGGAGTTGATCGACAAAGTAGACTAACATCACGTGGGAGACAGGTAAGGTAACAACGAATCATCCCGCGAATCATACATTATTTTGCACAGCGGTCGGGCGTCATATTTGCAAAAAAGGTTGAAACTCACAAAACAAATACGGGACCTCAAATACGGATTTCTGAGTACTGAAAGGTAATTTTAAAAGTTGGCAGCTCTGCAGAGGGTGCTGCCGATGTTTTTTAATGTAAATTATAATGGAACAAATGACCTCAAATAAACGCCCCCCTTTTGAAAAATGCAACGCCCCCGGGGCGTTTATTAGAGGATATACGGTAAGTCAATTTTGTACTTGTCATTAGTACCATACATGTACCTCTTCTGGAAAGATGGATCTGTAGAGCTGCGGATGCTGAAAATACTCCTCCAAACTGAATGGGCCTCCGTCATTTCGTACAAGGTGGTCTGCACAGTCCAAGATAGTGGCGTAAATTTTGCATGGATCTGTTGAGTTTTTAAATAACATATTTACATTTTTAAATTATCCTTGCCACACCTTAAAACAAGTGCAGAAGATTCAAACTAATTTTTCTTCTGATAAGCAGGTTTTAATTGACTTTCCTAACTAAGTTTCAAGCAAATTTAAAACTTCATATCTCTATATTTATTTATACATATTAAAGGGATTAGCAGCGATTTGCTGATCCAAAACATTGACAAAAAATAATCAAAATTTGTATTTTGGTATTTTTGTTACTGGCATGAATTTGCTAACCTAACATGCAAGTGGTTGGCTTGAAATCTGTGTATTAAAGACAAGGCAGCACTTTTTATCTGATTCTGTAATTTCCATACGTGCATATCAAAATTCCGACTTGAGATCAAAAAGGCATTTCCCTGTGAATATCCCAGATTTATAAGCAGAATACTGTGCACCATGACCTGTACAGTTTGACCTCAAACACAAACATTATTGATCTTTGTTTATTCTGTAATGGTAGATTTTGAGATGGCATCGCTGTATATCTAGATGGTATGAAAAATTTCCTCAAATAATTCATTTTTTTCCACTATTTCTTTAAGCTAAAAAAAACGCATTTCCAAATTTTTTTGAATCTCTTGGATTATGGCTGCTTATCCCTTTAAATACAAAAGTTCCATGGATCAATTGTGAGTTTTGGAGCTGTCATTTTAGTTGCTACCTATGAAAACCTTACAGCAACCCTCAACTAAAAGCTGCTCCAAAAGGTGTACAAGACCTGTTTCTATTCATGCATTGTATATGATGCCCTGCCTAGCCTTAAAGTGATGAAAAAACACTCTTGTTAAATGGGCAAACCTCTCAATTTGGACCAGCTGTTGTTTTGTTTTTGCAATTGGCCCCAATGAATCACCAAAACCAGTAAAATCTTTGCTCATTTATTTCACTAGCTTCACTCATGTTTTTATTAAAACTCATTCCATTTCCCCTCTGATTTTACAAGTATGGAAACAAAAACAAATCACTTTCCTTTGACCTTTTACCTGGACCTGTGCTAGGCAATTTCCTGGGCCTCGCACACCAAGGACTTTAGCGGTAAAGATTGGCCAGTTGTGACATGCTGCCCAGCTGATATCGGGTTACAGTTTCATTGAAAAATAGCCTAGAGGTGAGACATTGTGGCATGTTCCAGCCAGAATTGCCTATGTCTCACTAGCTTTAGCAATGGTTCAGCTTCACTCCACTAAAACAATGAAACCGCTGAAGCGAATCTGGGCCAAGAGTGACTCAAAGTCCGGGGAAAAGGTTAAATCTCTAAAAAGCCAAATCTGAGTTGGTCAGGCCCACAGAACATTTTTTCATCGACTAATGGTCAAGCAGGACTGCTAAAGTTCTGTTGGAAATAAAACAAATGTGCTATTAAAACATCAAGAACATTAGCAAATTAAATTTGTTACTGATCATGTATTCTTTAAATGAATTGAATAAGTTATGCTCACATTAATTAAGGAAGAAATTTATGATGCATTAGTTGACATCTTGAATCATTTTTATGCACCATTGTTCTTGGTCAAATACCACATAGCAAATACAGGATCAGAGGCTGAGGTTGTGTAACACAACCCAATGACAACTCTCTATGCATATGGTTCAGTTTCCATCACCGCACACCAAAATCTGAAAAAAAGATCTGTCCTGGTGTGACATATATGGCAAGTTGCAACTTGGGTATATTGAAGCAGTAAGTTCTCAGCAGTTTTAAACCTGGAACGGTCAAGGATCATGTGATGTAAATCTTGAATGTGATGACTAGGTTTCTTCTTCACTGCATGGTACAGAGGGTTGCAAGCCTTAGCATTCCAATGGTTATGTATACTTACTTGAACCATTTATATTAGCAAATTTCCTAAAAGTAAAAGAAAGTTTTAAAAAAAAATGTTGTTAGCCTGGGAGCCATAAAACTTAATTAACCAAAAGCAGCTTTGCAAAGACAGGTACACTCATACAAAAAATACTGCAAAGTTAAAGGCCGACTCAGCGATTTTGAAATATAATTTTTTATTTATTAATTAAAAATAGTCAACTAGAACTCAAGATAGTCACCTAAATGGCTCAATTCCAAAGTTTAAGGTGAAATGGAATTTTCGTTTTGATTACTAACATTTATATTCAATATAGCAGTACCATAGGATACTGTGTAGTGTGTATAACCAAATTTCCGATCTGGAATTTTGTTACTGAAATTTTGATTTTCTATATGAAGGACAAAGATTTAGCTATTTCATACAGTGATTAGTATCACAGCAGGAAAAAGTGGGTAATTTGGTAATCTCATTCCCGGGAAACTTGGACTACTCGCGGGAAATCCTAAGGCTCATTCACTATAATTGACTGAATTTAAGCTAATTTAACCAATTTATAAGCTTATATAATATACAAACACAACATTGTAAATTCTACTTGGAAATCCTACTTGCATTATCCTTTTGTTGAGGTTCCGACGCAGTGATCAAGCATGAACGCCGGGCGGGTAAAGGAGGTCTAATTATGTGTTGACTCTATCGTTCAGTGAGCTGGAAAACCCCTTTCCATTTTTTTGTTGACACAACACGTCCCTTCTTGTAAGCGCTCAGTAGGCGGCTTTCGTACATACATGTACAGTAGCCACTACCACAGAAGCACATGGGGACTGTATCAGCGCAGGGTTTTTTCCTTTCGTCCCCACAATTGCCAGCGCTCCAATCCCGACTTCCGTATAGCCAGGAACAAAAAGAAGCAAATCATTCTACACGGGTATCAGCGAGCTCTCATTCCACTTCCTGATTCATGCACACACACGTGCGCGGTAAAGTAATTTGGCGAACTGCTGACAGTGTTTCGAAATGGAATACATTACTATAGTCTATGGATTACTTTATTAAATGGATTGTTCATGCCTAACCCGGACCGGGTGGTTTTGCCAAACATCGTCCCAGATGCAACGAGAAGCATCTATTTTTTTTTAACGGCCCAGATGCAATGAGAAACAAATTTTGCGTTTCATTGCATCTCGGACCTTTTTCCCGGCACAGGAATAAGTAGTGTACAGTCGATAATGGCCCAGATGCAACGAGGAACATCGTGTCATTTTCCGGAAGACGTCCCAGATGCAATGAGGAACATCGCGTCATTTTCCGGAAGACGTCCCAGATGCATCGAGGAACATCGCGTCATTTTCCGGAAGACGTCCCAGATGCAACGAGGAACATCGCGTCATTTTCCGGAAGACGTCCCAGATGCAGCGAGGAACATCGCGTCATTTTCCGGTCGTAAATCACCTACCGAGAATGTTTCGAAGGTTTATTGAACAAACAAGTACAAAAGAAAACCGCAAACCTTGTATTGAACTTGCCTGCTATCACAATCGTCCCAATAGAAAACCATGCTTTGACTTTCTGTCATGCACGACAGAAAGTACTAAATCATCTTATTACATAAAGACGGCGTATTCGGCTAATTCACTTCAGGTGTAATCTAATACATTGGTAAGCATTCCAATTATGCAAAAAAACGGGGTTCGACAAAAAATGGGGGCGCTTCTTTCTGGAAATCTCCTCATGTCTCTTTAAATGCTAAGCTTTGGTGTAAATTTGAGGTTTAAAAAAAGTCCAAAAGTAAGAGTTAGGGTTGATTTGGCCGTGCTTTTTAACATGCCGTGGCCCTGCCATGTTAACATGCTGTGGCTCTGCCACATTAAAAGCTAATCTTTGGTGTAAATTTGCATTTTTAGACTATTTTTAACCCTAAAAATTGAGGGTAATTCTTTGCTAAATACGTGCTATGCATTGGCCGTAAGGCTTGGCAAAGAATTACCCTCAATTTTTGGCCGGTTTGTTTGCTTTTTTTATCACAACGACGTGGAAGGGCTACGGCATGTTGAACTTTGAAAAAGGAAGCAAATTGGGTTCATGCAAAATAGTTTTTGTATGAATCTGACTTGCTCTACTTTGTTTGCAATATCTAGCCGGTAAACGGCCTAAATGCATTGAAAAGCAACGCGTCATTTTCCCGGAAGACGTCCGAGATGCAATGACAAGCAACGCATCATTTACCCGGAAGACGTCTCAGATGCAATGAGAAACATTGCGCCAAGTTCGATCTTCTGCGGGGAAACTGTCCGAGATGCAATGAAAAGCATTGCGGCATTTTTCCGGAAGACGTCCCAGATGCAATGAGACGCATTGATCTCCTTGATCTTCTGCGGGCAAACCGTCCCAGATGCAATGAGAAACATTGTGTCAAGTTCGATCTTCTGCGGGCAAATCGTACGAGATGCAATGAAAAGCATCGTGTCATTTTCCGGAAAGACGTCCCAGATACAACAAGGAACATTGCGTCATTTTCTGGAAAGACGTCCCAGATGCAACGAGGAACATCGCGTCATTTTCCGGAAAGACGTCCCAGATGCAACGAGGAACATCGCGTCATTTTCCGGGAAGACGTCCCAGATGCAATGAGGTGCAATGAGAGTCATTTGTGCGACAAAAAATAGTTGTTGACGGCCGAGATGCAACGAGAAACATTTTCCGACCGGTACCACGTTTTCGTTGCATCTCATTGCATCTCGTTCGCGTTAGGGTTAGTCTACTAATTTCTCGTGAGCAATTTTACTGGAATTCTGGAATAAAACTACGGCACTTTTGTGGCCTCTAACCAAAAAATGTTAAGCTTATACGCTCAAAAAGTGTAAAAATGTTGCACCAAATAGCGCTGATTACTCTGTGATTTTGCAAAAATCTCCAACTTCTGAGGGGGGATGTGCCATCCTCCCGCCGTGTGAGAGGCGGGAATGGCTGCTTCGCAGCTATTTGATTCCCGGGAAACTGCATTTTTTACACCCCTGCTTAGTATGTGGACAAGCATTATGTACATGCAAAAAACATAATTTGCTAGAAAATTGAGGCCGCCCTCATCTGGAAATCTCTGAGTCAGAAACTTGCACATCGCAATGGTTGATGGTATACCCATAATTTTTTTTCCACAGAGAGGGAGGTCATTGTACTTAAGCCCTAAAAATGCTCCCAGCAGATTTCCCTAGATTTAATCTGTAAGGTCCTATGTCATGCACCATTGGCAATTGAATAATAACCCATTTAATAATTATATTAATCTGTGCATACAAACATGCTGCAGCCACAATTGACAAAGAAAAACAAGTTTCAACAATATCCTTCTGGCTTAAAGGTGCAACGAGAGATTTCAAATCATCCATATTTTCTGTGATATGTAGTGATTTCACATAGATTAGAAGCTCAGTATATTCCTACCTTTTATTTGGTTACAAAAAATAACTTAAAATGAAAACAAAAGGCGATTTGTATATGCTTATATTTCAATAGAAAACATAGGCTGAATTTCGTATTTGCTCCTATACGAAATTAGAAATTTCACAATTTTTGTAATCCAAAGAACAGTTTTCAGCTTAAATCCTTACAGATGGGGATGTTTTTGATATAAAGCTTTACACCAGTGCCAAAATCAGAATTTTCACATTTTTTCGGGACACCTGTTATTTGAAATCTCTCGTTGCACCTTTAAGCCAGGGGGATAAAACAAGCACAAAAGTAAAACATCTCTTAACTTCCAGTTGACTATTTTAATCACAAAACAATTTAGAAATCTGAGTCAGCCTTTATGCACAAAATTACAAAAACAGAAATATAAGAGAAATTGCCCCAAAAGAAGTGTGCTGAAAGCATGAAGTGTGGCATTAGCAAACATGGCATACCTAAGTCAAGTTTTTTTTATTATGAAGGTTCACTATTCTGAGGTTCAGTAGTCTGAATGTTTGCTATTTCGAAAGATGAATTATGGAATAGTGATCCCTATTAAACTGAGGGTCGGGTTTCCAAACTGCAAATCCCTACTAAGGGTTAATGTTACGGTAATAGTCACTTTTGAAGCTTTATTTGATTATCAGAATCGTGAACACATTTACTCTTGGAATGGTGAACCCTCAGACAGTGGCGTATAGGATTTTGATATTGGGGCCAGCATCGCATCTGAACCAACAGAAAATGGGCGGGGTCCAGGGAGCAAAGCCCCTGAAAATTTTGGCTTTATATGCTTTGTCTTCTGAGGGCTAATTCTTGCACAATTTTGTAAAATTTACTTGTCGCACGTTGAACATTGAACTTAAACCTATACTTTGCCTGCAATCCGGCCTGCAAGCGCCATGACCCGAATTCAAGTGAATCGACAGGCTCATCTCAACCGTCGCACCCCCACCCCCAGCTATGCCACTGCCCTCAGATAATTTATTTGAGATAAGTGAACCTGATCTCACTTTCAGATTAGCGGACCTTCAGAAAAGCAGACATTTTGGAATAGCAAACTTTTGAAAGAGTGAACCTTCATAATAGAGAACCTAGAATAATGGACTGTAGTACATAAAATAGCCCACAAAATATCATTAACACTCTTCGAAAGAGACTAGATTTCATTTAAGGCACATGATTTTAAATTGCCCTAACTTGCAAATTTAGGTCTAAATCAATCTTGATCTATATATGTAGGACTGTGCAGTTTACATTGTGCCCATACAGCCAAAATATGCAAAGTGTGTCACGTGTTGTCCAATTGAGACTATTAGAAGCCACCCATTCCTTTTACAACATAAGCATATTATTTTTAAGTGTGTAGTGCATTTTGCTAACATACCGCGTACTGGCCCGTCATTGGGCGCCAGTGCACCTTGACAACAATCGCCAATCCTGAGTGGCTCAATCACACGCAATCAGTGCATAACTTGCTGAGCCCTGGGTGCAAGCAGGAGCATAGTGAGCGGACTATGTGTTAAAGGATTTGTGGTTTAATCTTTAGCCCCACACCAATCTGGATCCCCATTTAGAAAGTCTCATTCAGGGGAGGAAGGCCAAGAAAACAAAATTTCAGACGTCGCCATTGGTTTAACACGTAAAAGCGAAATCTTGACGAAAAATTCTGAATTTTTTATATGTTGTCAAGGAATATTTTCTTATTCCAAAACCGTTGGAGTTGAAGAGTTGGAGTTGAAGAATCAACTCCACTGGAAGGGTTATTTCTGAATTTTTTTGTATGAATAACAAATGAAGACGAGGTCATATGTTGGTCATGGAAACACCCATGACCGACCCACATCAAAGCACCCAAATTGGTTTGTGGTTTGCACTCAGTATTTCTGTAATTTCTTTTGACATTTTTGTTGAGTTGCTATAAATAATGAAGCTTGGCCGTTACCGCCTAGTCTCATTAACTGTCATTATTTCTTGGGTATCCACCTGGGGAAAATAAGCAGCAGGAAATTTGCATGTACTTGGGATGCCCAAAATATCATTACAGTGATCCATATTGAGAGTACAATCTGACAAGCATGCAACAGCAGGATGAATACCGATCATATTTTGTCACCACTTACCTCCGTGTTGTGCTACTTCTTTCAGCTGCCTGCCTTTGACGAATTCGACTGGAAGCTCTGATAAAATCTCTTGGACACCCTGTGGAAATTATGATTATGCAATTAAAGGCTGACTCAGAGATTTCACGATGAGGGTGCAATTAATTTTCAAAAAAATCATGTTTTTTGCATACACAATGTTTGTGCATATACTAATCACTGTGTAAAATAACTAGTCTAAACTCAAAGTCCTTCATATAGAAAATAACAAGTTTGTTTTAAGATTCTGGATTCTGAATTTTTGTTATACCCCATATCCCATGGCCCTGTTATACTCTACATGTTTACTGCATGTAAACAGAAAATCCAATTCGTCTCAAACTTTTGAATTAAGCTTTTTAGGTGACTATTTTTAGTTCTAGATGACTATATTTAATTACTACACAAAAAAATTATATTTAGAAATCTCTGATTCAGCCTTTAAATTCTGAAGCTGCTAGGAAGATTCATGCAACTTTATTGGTTTCACCAGTGTGATGTTTTAATGGATGATGGCAGTCCCATTTCATCACATTTACGCCATTAAGGATCTGAAAATTAGATTACCTTAAATAATAAAGGACATCGCCAGATAAGGAATGAAGGGCACCCTCCATAGTTTTCATGAGAACGGATGAACTTGAAACATTCCGCATTATAAAGCGATATACTCAAAGTTTACCTTTTGCTGGTTTTAAAAAATCCCACTTTACATAAATTCCAAAAAAGTTGGTTTTCTGTAAAATTATAATACAGGCTTCAATGGGTAATTGAAATTTCTAAATATGTACCCTTTCCCCCTCAAGAACCACAATATACCATTTTGCAAGGATGTGTGTTATATTATTTAGCAACATATATATGAGTGACATTTTGGTTCTTGGGGGGGGGGGGAAGACCTCATTTGGCATTTTTGTTTTCTGGGGGGGGCCTGAACACTAAATGGAATTGCCAAAAACAACAACAACCTATTACATACATACCATACCACATCACTATGCGGTAAGGCATTCTAATCTACAAGGGCCTAGTTCAGTAGCCGTGGATGGGCACATCTTAACAACAGCTGACCATGCATGTCCTGGTATCATAAATCATACTAAAATACAGGGGGTGTATTTGCTCAATACAATGGTGAATGAAATTTGCTATTGAACTGCGTCACGGGAATTGTGATTTTATTTGCTCACAGCGACTTGCTCATGATATAAATAGCGCGGTCATGGGCCATTGTTTTGTATTCAAGAGTCTGGCTGGTGTGAAGACTGTTATATAATCCAAATCTTAGCAGCATAAGCTAATAGGTATTTTGGTATTGTTATAAAGGGCTGCCTCATGTAGCCTCTTTGTCGCTTATGAAGGACAAAAGGTTTATCTAGGCGTCACTTACAAGCTCCATAACAAAGAGCAGCTATGCAACATCTTCCTGTTTCTTCATTTAAGCAATAAATGGTCATTGAAATAGAGACATGCTCTAAGCTTTGCTTTTTCCAGACAGCATGCCCCTGAAGTTTCTCATACTTTTCTCATTTTTTCTTGATACAAGTTGTATTTTGGGGATAAAAAACACATTGGCGTACATGATACAGTAGTTGTAAAACCCCAACCTCAAAATTTATGGTGAAATATACTATGATGAATTATAGAGGGCCTCCTTCTCTCCTTATCGGGTTGATGATCCTTTGTTTGGAGAATCCAAATCAATCTGAGTGTTAGTGTTAGGTCCTGTCATGCATCCTGACTGATTCAATTAGAGAACCGTGTAACTTTTCGTTCGCATCACCCATGTGATATGAGACCACAGACCCGCACCACCTGGTTAAAAAAATATATTTTCTCTATAACCCCAGTCCATGTCAATGTCAAGTTTTAAATCTTACTAAATACTAAGGAATCAGAATTTTCAGATTCTGCCTCAATTTGGCCCATACTTTATAAACAATATAACTGGCTATATTTATTCCAAACTAATGTCCTATAAGGGGCGACGAAAAAAAAAACCCTGTTTTCGGGCCCGACCCGACCCTGACTTTTCAGTTTGCAGAATGTTTTTTTTAGTTTTTCAAACATCATGTAAAAATCAGCCTGTTTTTAGCCCAAATTTATCAATTTTGGCAATGTTTTTTTCGAACATTTTGTTTGGAAGATTTTGGGACTATTTTTAGGTCCAATTTTGGCTCCAGAAAAAGAAAAAAAATTAAAAAATGAAAAACCATTCCTAGACCGCCGACCCTACTTGCAAGGTCCGCTCGCCCGTAAACAGGTTTTCTTTTTTCGTCGGTCCTAGCCTGTATTTTTTTTTCAGGAAAGCACTGCAGTGTGGGAAAATGAGCAATATAACTCAACAAAAAATCAAACAGCGGCCCTTTGTGGATGACGCACAAACATTTTTTTCACTACCTCCCCACAGTGCATCATGGTAAGACAACTGGTTTGGTATAATTTCAAACATATTGTAAGCTGCAAAATATCTGTTTTTCCAAAGGTCAAAACATGTTTTAGTTTTTATGTATATTGGAACATCAATGTAACATACCTTTAGCTGTACATGGTTTATCTTCTTTCTTAAGTGGTATCCAAAGGACCTCTCCATAAAGTATTGACTTTGTTTGCCATTACTCTGTCTTTTTACTACTTACCTTGGATACATTCCCAGCACCACTGACAGCAAAGTGTCAGGGGCAATTGACTTGGCAATCCTCCTTTGCTAATTGCTGGCAACCAACATTTCTCACTGCCTCTCGTATTGCTGCAACACTAGGATAACTGTGAGGTGCTTCAATCTGCTGCAAACAAGAAAAAACACAAATTTGGAAGTAAAACTTGTGTATCCAATAGGTTTGGTTCTCCAAAGCCCATTTTGGTACAAATGGACTTCCAATTTTTAATAAACTCAGAACTGCATATTAACTCTAACACGTCACAGGGTGGCCCCCGACAACCTCAGAACCGCAATAGAAGGTACTATAAATGTCTCCTGAAGTCCCACCGGCACTAGAACTCAATGAGTTTTGCCTTGTTTTTGATTGCCGGTGACAAGCCGTTTTCCCTCCAGCGAAAAACAAGTTGAATCTCATCTCATCACCAGCAATAGGCAAACAATGGGTCACCTGATGGAAAATGGACGTGTTAGAATGCAATGCGATGGACCGGAATTACAAACATTTACTTCTTGGTTTGCAATTTGGACCTTGACCATCTCTAATTAGTAAGGTTCAACGTACACTCGACGTTCCCAGAAAACCCCAAGTAACTTTGGGAAGTAGTGCTGTGGGATACAGATGTGTTGGGATACAATATGGTGCTGGGAAACTACCTGATATGCTGAGGGGACTTCGCAAACTGTAATAGAAAGCAATTGGTTTTTGGCGATCTCCTCGGGGGAGGGTCTGAGTGGCAATCAAGCAATGGGCGTTCTGAGGGGAAAGTGTCTCAGTGGCAACTAACTCACAGCATGCAGCATGAAAAGTTCCTGACGTCCAAGCATCTGAATCGGCAACTAGGCAATTACAATTGCTGTTAATTGCCTTTCTGACATGATAGGGTGTAAGTATAGGCATAAATGGCCTAAAATGGGAATGTACCCAATTTCTCATGGCTACAGAGCATACCTTTAACTTTTAAGTTGTATTTGACATGATTCTCAGGTACAAGTTAGCAGCAACTGTTAATATATGTACAAGGGGGGTACACATAATAACATTTGGGGATATTTTCTTAAAAAGCTTTCTTTTATTTCGTTTAGGATAGACAACATGTAAAAGTTCCCAAGTTTTTGTTCATTTTGAGTCTCTCCGGTTAATTACAAAAGCGAAAACGAAATTTTCATGATTTTTAACAGCCATCTGTGTTGTGTAACATCCATAAATAATAGCGTTAGAAAATGCTTCCTGTCAGAATTGAACAGTGGTGCATTTTCATGTTTGAACAGAGACTATCGGAGACCTCAAGGACACTTTCAATATATACCTCAAAAAATTACAGAGTTGTCAGGTTCGGGTAGAGTATGATTGGTGTGTGCGGGGGAGGGGTTGTGTGCGTGGGGGTGTGGGTATGGTTTGGGGTATCGCAGGGAGAGCACGGCCTGGTTGGGTTGTCGTGTCTGTGATGTGTTGGTGTAGTGCAAGTACAGGGGGATAGAGCACACGCAGGGAAGCAGGAGCAGGGAGGGGCAGTGCGTAACCAGTGGGGGCCGGGGCTGCCCCCAACCAAAAAATTTGGAAGGGGAGCCAAAAAGGGGAAGGAAAAAAGAAGAAAAGAGAAGAAAGAGGGAAAGAGAAGAAGGGGAAAAAGAAAGTAAAAGAGGGAAAGAGAAGAAAGCGAAGGGGAAAAAAGAGAAATAAAAAGGGAAAGAGAAGAAAGGGGAAAAGAAGAGGGGAAGAGGGAGGAAATGATAGTGGGAAGGGAGAAGGGACGGGAGAAGGTTGCCCATCTGGGTGAGTGGTGACCAACCCCTCCCCCCCCCTCCACCCCGCTATGAGGAATTTTAACCACGAATGGGAACAATCTGGGTCTATTGGGTCTTAAAAAAAAAAAAAAAAAAAAAATCGGGAAACTTCTCTCTCTGCCCCCATCCCCCGCCCCCCCCCCCCCCCCCCCCACCTGCCCACCACCCCATCCCCCACCCCCACCCCCGGAAGGCCTCAGGTCCTGGTTTGCTCCCCTAGCAGGGATGCCAATTTGCATTAGAATCGCAGAATAATTCTCGGCCGGGAGTCTCATAAAGTGGTTTGTCATTTTCATAAAATTTTTTCTCGCAACTCTTACCAATTTGCATCCGCTTAGTATTACCTATATCACATTATACTTCCGAACAAGCTGGTGTGAAGTACAGGTGAGTAGTTATTAACCTTTGATATTGATTTGGCAAATACACTACTTGTATAGAGAGATCTATTTATTTTAATCAGGAACGGCCCGATATCTATTTGTGGCCGATGGCAATACAATACAGTTTGAATAGGTCTACTGATAAAAGGATAAAACAATATAATCGCTCATTAACCAAAACACGCGCAACTTTCAACACAACGACACACCAAAGGCAGACCTTTCAACTGGCAAAGATTTTTGACAAAGCGGACCTTCAACATGATAAAGTGGTCTTATCATCACCCCCCCCCCCCCCACTACGGCCCTGATTTCTGTACCCCATGCTTGCTTCCCCATTCAACAGACAATGCATTAATTTTGTGCTTTAATCACCTTTTGGTCAATTTCGTTTGCAACCCAGGATGCAGGCCATATGCAAGGGGGTGCGAGGGGTGCGGTCGCACCTCCCCCCACCCATTCCCCAAAGGGTCTAAAGGTTCACTTTTGCTTGCATTTGTTTGATAAAAGGTAAAATCTAAAGAAAATTTTGAGATTAGTCCACTTTTTGGTGAGTAATGTTACAACGTCCCCAAGGCCTTTTTTGGGTGGTTAGAGTCCACTTGGTAATTTGCAAAAGGTCCCTTTTTTGAATCCCACCTCCCCCCAAATAATCCCTGCGTACGGCCCTGTCCAGGACCTGTATATATTTTATATTTCCCTTTTTTTTTCCTGGTTTGCTTACAGTACACTGGATTTTAATTTTAATCTGGAGTTATCTATTTGACCAATCTTCTAATACATAATTTCTAAACCCATGTTAAACATGAAATAGGAAAAAAAAAACCACATTTTTGTATTTTTTGTCTGTGGATCAAGAATATCAAAATGTCTCTTTTTTCTCCAGTTTATTTTTACATGTTACACCTTTTGGTGAAATTTGGGTTGGATGATTTTCTCTCTTAATCTTTGGTCAAACAAAATATAAGTCCATTGGATTCAAGTGGTAACTTCTTCAGAAATGTGGACACGGTTTACTATGATATTCACACAGGTATTGTACAAAACTTGTCTTGAAAAATGTAATATAACTCATCCTAAAACCATACTCAGTTTTGACAATCAATGAATCTTACAACTATCCCTGTTATTTAGTTACTTAAAGGGGCACTATCCGAGCCTTAGCCTCAATCCCATCACTCAACCCCTCAAACACTCACTAATATTTTAACCCCATTTGCAAAATATATTGGTTGAACTCCTTTCTATTATGATGCTACTCCTAAAAACATGGATTACTGGAAATAATCTGTAAGTTCTCATGGGCTATTGTAATAATTTGCAATTACTGCCAATATAAAGGCACTATCAGTGATTTGAATAAATCAAAAAGTATAAAAAATCAGATTTTGGATGTATGTAACAAGTATAAAAGTCTTCTAACATACCCTACAAGTGATAATACGCAAAGCGGTTTAATTATGACAAAATCGATATTTTAGTCATTATTGTCGTACGGACAATTACTACACACATAAATTACTGGAGATTCCGTAATCTTGAACACTGCTGTTTTCTTCCTTTTTTCAATTCTTCAGTTAACAAAAATACCTTATGGGAATTCTACAGACTTATCCTTCACTTTAACACTATTTTTTTTTTTGCCCCCCCCTTTGATTCGCACATTTCAAATATTTTGCTCTTTCGAGTGGAACACTGATAGTGTCTTTAAAATTGTATGTTTGGATTCCAAGGAACTTTTGGCAATTTATGTATGTTGGCCTTTTCCGCCTATGAAAAGGGTAAATTATATGTTCAATCTAGAATGAGGCCACCTTTAAAATCAACTCCGAGAAAAAATTATCCAAAACTCTCAATAATAATATTTGAAAAGATACACAAATCACACCATGGAAAATGAGTTATGTGAGCACTCCACTATTGGACTATCTGGACCCCTCCACAAAAGTCCGCTAGTGAATACTCGCGCACCCGGAGTCCTCAAATATTCCACACTAGTGGATAATTTGCCACGGGTGCGCTAAACTCCGTCCCTATAAGGAACGGGGATCATTTCCGTGCTCGGGATCCTCAAATAGTCCGCTAGTGAAATAATCGCGCAAAGGTGTGCAAAAAACTCCGTCCCTATACGGAAACAGTGGATCGTTTCCCGCGCACCGTTCCTCAAATTAGTCCCGTAGTGGAATAATTGCGCTTGGGATCCTCATTTAGTCCGCTAGTGGAATAATTGCGCACTGGTGGAATAATTGCGCACTTGATCCTCAAATAGTCGGTTAGTGGATTAGTCGCGCACTGGATCCTCAAATAGTCCGCTAGTGGAATAATTGCGCCCGGGGTGCGCAAAAATTCCGTCCCTATAAGGAAACGGTGGATCGTTCCCGCGCACGGTTCCTCAAATAGTCCGCATGTGGAGTATCGCGCACGGGATCCTCCAGATAGTCCGCTAGTGGAATAATTGCGTACGGGATCCTCAAATAGTCCCCCAGTGGAATAATTGCGCACAGGTGCGCTAAAAACTCCGTCCCTATAAGGAACGGTGGAATCATTTCCGCGCACCTGGATCCTCAAGTAGTCCGCTAGTGGAATAATTGCGCACGGTTGTGCTAAAAACTTTCGTCCCATAAGTAAACGGTGATCATTTTCCGCGCACGGGATCCTCATAGTCCACTGTCCGGAGCCTCCCGCGTACGTGCATTTTTACCGCGCACCAGGAGGGAGCGGGATCCTCAATAGTCCGCTATTGTAATAATTGCGCATGGGATCCTCATTTTGTCCTATAGTGGATCAAGTTGCCTCACAGGGATCCTCAATAGCCACTGTCCGGAGTCATCCTCCGCGCACAGTGGATCATTTCCGCAACCCGTGGATCCTTTCCAGCCTCCGCGCAACGTGATCCTCATTTAGTCCGCTAGTGGAATATTTCCCATTTAGTCCGTAGTGGATCCAGTTGCTCACGGGATCCTCAAATATCTCGTTAGTGGATAGTTTGGCGCACGGATCCTCAATATCCGTTAGTGGATTAGTGGGCACGTAATCCTCAAATAGTCCTGTTAGTGGATTTAGTTGCGCACGGTATCCTCAAATAGTCCACTGTCGGAGCAACCGCGCACGTGGTTCATTTCCGCGCACTGGATCCTCAATAGGTCCGCTAGTGGATTGATTGCTCACGGGATCCTCATATACCCTCTATTGGATTGATTGCGCACGGGGTCCTCATATAGTCCGATCGTGGATCAGTTGAGCACCGGGATCCTCAAATATCCGCTAGTGGATTCTTTGCGCACGGGATCCTCATACATCCGTAGTGGATTGATGCTACGGGATCCTCAATAGTCCACTGTTATGAGCATCCGCGCACGTGGATCATTTCCCCCTCCGCGCAATGGGATCATTTCCCGCATGGGATCCGCAAATAGTCCACCGTCTGATCAATTCCGCGCAACGCAGCGATTTCGCTATATTTCGATGGAGACTGTGTTACCCTATGGTGTTAGCTGTCTTTGGACTTAATTCAAATGTAAACTGACCATATGAAATATTGCACATTCTCTCGAAATACAAAACACTTTTTAGTGAAAATGAAAATTCTACATATATTTCTGGATGGCATATCCATCTACAAGAAGAGAGAGAAGGGGTTTTAATATTTTAATTATGACTAGGATCCTTCACAAGTAAAAACACGTACAACAGTGGGCACGTCCTGATGAAGTTTATTAAAGTAACGAGATTACAAACATCACCTGGTTTGGGGTAACCCGAACGACCCGTTTTCCATGCAACCAATATAAGGTGTTCAGCTCCTCTACTTATTTGAAACTCTTCGAGCTTTTCAATGTCATATATCATACATTTAAACTTTTATACCAAATTGGCTATTTTTATCCCCAAGTGGCTGCCATTGAAAACCACGTTTGTCATCGCCGTTAGGTGTCGTGTAATCCGAACGACGCCATTTTTTTTTTTGTTTTGTTCATTAACTTTTTCAAACAGGTTTTAGTCAAAGAAGAACATGTGTATATGTTAAAGTTTTGCTTACAACTATTTTTTTTAATTGATATGGTTATCTTTACCAAACATTGTTTTAGGATGGACTTATTGGCTCAATCGAATGGTTTTGCGGCATCCTTGGGACTTCTATATTAACGTTTACCCCCAACTTGGCGAAGATATTAATTAAAATGTATTTCGATCATTTTGTTTTTGAAATGTATGTGACGACCCGGTTTGGCCGCCCGTGCGCATACATTTGAGAACCCTGTTTATAACCGAATAAATCTACTCAATAAGTAAACAATTGTAGGCAATCTTTTATTATCTACCTATGATCCTAAAACTTAGATTATCATAATTAATCTGCAAGGTGCAACGAGAAATTTAGAGCAAGCCTAACATAGTGTCATATAGTGATGTCATATATACACCTCAGGTTTCTTGTCCTGTATTGGCTACAGAAATATTTTACCAGTGGAAGAAAAGGTGATTTTTATGCTTAATAATCAATAAACATAATATCGCTGAATTTAGTATTTGCTCCACTACAAATTAAATTTTCCAAAATGATGTACAGAAGGAATAATTCTCAGTTTATACTTTTTTTTTATGGAAGTATTAAATCATTCAAAAATTTCTTTTTAGGGACCGCAAAATCTCTCGTTGCATCAATACGTTAAAACTGAACTAAATAGGCCTACTTAGAATGGAAACAATAAGAACACCATAAAGTTTTCCCATCAAATTTATATTGGTATTTTATTTTGACCTTACTTTTTTACAAGTATTTACATAGCAACACTATTCTCAATTCACAATTAGTTTTAAGACAGACGATTTCCATAATCATCATTATTGTTCTTACAATTGCCCGCAAATTTAATTAAAAGCATTCTAATATTATCTGTAAAATGCACCCATGTTATTCGACCCCTAAACTAGACATCGCTGTTTTTTGTGTATGTTTTGTTTTTTGTTTTTTGTTGTTTTTGTTTAGTATTTTTAAATGAAACAAAAATACTTAAATGCTTTTGGCGGAGACCGCATTTTAAATAATAAATCCAATACAAATATACCCGTGAAAAACACTCTCTTTAAATGTTGACATACCCTTTAAAGTGTGAAATTTTGCTTTGCTGAAATACTACATTTTTAAAATATATGTGACCAAGTTGCAGAATGCATTGCGTGTTAAATGTTTAAAACACTGAGTTATCTGCGCTGTGTAATTCACAATTATTACTCATAACGTCAAAATAGATATCGAGCTCAATTAAATTTTGGAATATGAAACTATAATGGACCGTTAACCCCCATTTTAATTTCCCAATGTAAAAACACATAGATTACCCTCCAACATACTTAAAAAAGGTTTTAACACTTCTATCAATTAGTATTTATCCACACATGTTTACGTTTCCATAACTTGCGTGCTCATCAGGCTTGATAAGGTTTTGAATGCTGTAAACTGTATGGCATTCTTCGCACCTCTAACATGTCGTAGACCAGGTCACACCTCATCTATAGCTCTTTGATTATTATCCCTTTTTATTTCAGATTCTTGACCGCATACCCGCAGCCGCGCGCAGTGGCTGTAAGCCTGCTAAACTAACACTGGGATCCGTCTGCTGCTCATACAGTCCACGGTAAGGGTATTTAGCCGCTGACTATGTTTTCATTTTGTAACTGACTTATGGACCCATCCTTTTTCACATCATCATGCGGGGCAATATGAATATTAATTATTAAAGAACAATATACCGATGTTGAATCTTAAAAGGAATTTTATTATGGGAATACACGCCAATTTTTGGAAATAAGATTGATGACGTAACGGCATTGATTGTTTTATTATTTGCTTCGGGTACCCGTTCGGGGGGACCCCTTCATGAAAATGATGTACGTACTAAGTAGGTTGCAAACTTCGGGAATTTTTCAGAGAGAGCGGAAATTGCCATGGAAATTTTGGGAATTAACGGGAATTTATGGATTTTAGGAAATTTTCGGGAATATGAGGAATTTTCAAAACTTTGAAATTGATACAAAAAAAATAGGTCCTTTTGTTCAGATTAGGATATTACTCTGAAATGCTTCAGAAGACTCAAGCAAAACCCAGCCATATTTTAAACAACTGAGAAAGATACCGCCAACTCTTTACAAAACAAATACAGTTGGGTCAGTTTATTTTCTAATCTTTCACTCACTGGTCTTGTCATTTTGTATTCTTGTAAACCACCCATAGTGAGAACTTCAAAATAAACTTTAAAAACTTTACTTTTAAATAGTTTTGACTGCTTCTGTAACAACAGCGGAAATACTTAGTGGAAATTCACCATCCAGCTAATTTCAAGATTTTTTTTGGGAAATCCCAAATTTCCACATTTCTTAAAATTTTGTAGGGCAAATTTTTGGGTTGATTTTATACTACACATGATCAGCCTCAAAGTGCCTCTGAAAATGCCGCCCTGAACAGGCTAAGTTATTTGCTTGCAAATTGTCAAATAATAATAATTTAAGATTACAACATTTGCTATTAATTCCCTTGAAACATGATATTAATCTGTAAGACAATGTTGTAATAAACTTCAAAATAGTCTTTTCCAGATTTTAGAAATCACTACTTACGTCCAGTGAGTTTAATTTCCAGTTAGAGCTTAGCAAAGGGTACACTCTAGAATAAGTCTAATTCAAATGACTAATCGCCTGTCTGAGAAATGCCTTAATAGAACACTATCAAAATTTTTCAAAAAGATCAAAGACAATGCACAGTCCCTAACACAAAAATGTATTTAAAAAAATTTGTTAAGAACATACTTACAAAACTTTTGACTGCGCATTAGGCCTTCACATTTTGGCTAGATTTCTGTTGAGTGCCCCTCAATACCTCTGTTCTGAATACAATCTGAAAATAATACTACTTGTAAAAGCTAAAGGCCTGTAATTAATTGAGCTGTAGCAATATAGTACCACTTGAAAGGCCTAGCTGACATGGTTTTTAATTTTTCCGGGAAAAAATGATTTAAATTGTGTAAAACTTAAAAGATGCAATTGAAAATTTCCGAAAATATCCCAAATTTTCCCGGGCCCTTCAAAATTCCGGAAAGTTTCCGGGAAAGTTTCCCAAATTCCCGGAAACTTTCCACCCCTTTGCAACCCTACGTACGTATCCTACATTGGAAAAAAAACACCGATTATCGTCATCGAGCGTCAGGTTTTTGAATCAGTAGGGAAAAGGTAAATTTTGTACTGTTTAGACATAATAAACGTGTCTTTTGGACAAAATAATAGCACTTTGGGCACAGGTCTGTACAGACCTTTTGATTTAACATAGTCCGGATTATATATAAGGTCGCCCCGAAAAGCAAACTGATATCTGATACTGACACGTGACCTGGTAACTGACACCACTATTCATCTCGTTACCGTTGATAACATACAACTGCGGCAAAGCAGCCAAGCATTTCTGTATCTCTTTGTCAGCGTAATCGATCAAGATGTGAGACTATACATGTGTTTTCTGTAACAGTTAGGGTAGGACACGATCTGCACGATTTGGGCATTGGGGATTTCCAAACGGTAATTTGTGAAACTGCTACTGCATTTACTATGGCATTCTCGGTCCCATTGACATTAAAATCATCTTTCAACCTTTGTTTCAAAAGATCTTAGTATTCCATGATAAAATTAGAAAAAAATATGAAAGTCACATCAATCATGCTTCTGTTAAATTACCTTGCATAACTCAAACCTCCAGAAACTTCCCCTGCAAAAGTAATCTTCTATCAAACATAATACCCTTGAACATACGCGCCATGGCTACAGAGCTAATTGCGCGATCTGTATCCATGCGCACCGATACATTCTAAATCCAAAACAGCCCTATTCCTAATTTTATACCCCCCAAAACCATTGCACTCCTGGATCAGCACCGTTAAAAATATCCTAGTAGTTTCCACTTAACATTCCACATAATATAGCGAATATTTTAACACTTGTGTTTGTTGCTTTCCGATCTCATTGGTTCTCTACTTGATATGAAGCGCCTAGCACTTGCACGTACAGCCTATCAAGTACCGTGGGAAACAAAGCAAGGGTTTTCACTCCCGCTAGTGATTGCAAAATACACTCCATAACACCAAACGTTATTGTGACATAAACTTTTCTCAAACCCTTTCAGGGAACAGATGTGCCTGGAGCACGAAATGCCCTTCAGATAACATTAAATACGTGTGGATAATTTCCAGGGATAGGACATGATCTGCTCGGTTTGGCATAGGGGATTTCCAAACGGTAATGTGGGGATCTTGCCTACGTTTGCATTTAACTATGGCGTATCTGCCAGCCCGTACGAGGGTGGGGGGGGGGTGCGGGGGTGCGGTCAGCACCCCCCCCCAAATTCCACAACAGGGTAAAAGGTCCACTTTTTGCCGATTTTTGTTATGAAAAGGTCCAAAATTTAGAGAAATATGACGAAAAGTCCCCATTTGGTGATGATATGTTCAAAACGTCCACAAATGGTCCTTTTAGGGGGTTTAGGAGGTCCATTTTTTTCAAAAAGCCACTTTTGCGAAGACCCGCACCCCCCGTAAAAAATCCTGCGTACGGCCCTGAGTCTCTGTATCAGTGAGTTACAAATCACTCTTACACCTTATTTAAATAAGTCGTATATTAATATCATTAAATTTTTGACTTCATTTCCAATATCGTCATTAAGATTTAAATCTTCGTGACCAGTCTAGTCTTTAGTCAAGTCTGAGACGTGTGTAACCTTGCCATATGCTTAAGACTAGAACTCGGTCGCGCTTATGGCTTTTACCAACCTGTCTGGGATACCATAAGTTGCCGGAGAACCGAGAACACGACCTTCCTGTTGATCGCGTCAAAGGCTTTCTTAAAATCGATGAAGGTGAGGGTGAGTGGGAGTTTCTAACTCTGAAAAGCCCCCATGATTTTCTCCTTAGGATTGAACCGCGGGCCAGCTTTCTCACTTGTCGAACACCACTTGGTTGGGATCTTAATATGGATCAACATGCTCTCGTTTTCTTGTTAACAGGATTTTGTTGTAGACTTTTTGCTGCCACGGACATCAATGTAATTCCTCTGTAATTATTCATGCAAGCTGAGGTCTCCTTCTTAGGCAAAGGGACAATGATGTTAGTGGTCCACGGTCGGGGGGTGTAATAGTGGTGAAAACTTCAACGCACAACTTGTGGATGACCTGCAACATTACCTCCCCACCACTCTAGAGTGCTTCTGATGTTATTGCAATGTCCATCCAGCTGCCTGTTTTTTTTCATTTTCCTTGAATTGCCTTTCTGGTTTCTTCGAGGGATGGTGGGTCTTGGCATATAGGAAGGTCCTGAATCAGCAGGATAAGGTAGTCAGATGTTGGTGACCATTATCATTGGTTGAGTAGAGAGCTAAAGTATTGCCGCCACTCATCAAGAGTTCTTTTCACTTGATGGGCTGTACCATCCCTTTTCTTGACTTTGGTTGAAGATCTTCTATCCTGCCAGAGATTTTGTGAATAATTTTCCACGGTGGTATTACATTAACCCTTCTCATCTGCAACTTTCAATTCATCCATCTTTTTGTTGAGGTTGGCCCAGTTTCATCAGATTTATACATCTGTATAAATCTGTATAAATCCGATTTGAATGTATTGTGTTATAATTGATATGAGAGACTGGGCACTTGCATACACCTCAACAACAAGTTTGTGATAAAAAGTGTGGTTTATGGTGTCAGTGATGCATATTGCAAAGCTAATTAACTATGTGCCTGCTAAATAAGAATATTGATGGTTTAATATTTAAAACGGCAGGACCTGAAAAAAAAAAAAAGCGGACGTTTTTCTTATATTCGGAAAGGAATGGATTTGAATTATGACATTTCAGGGCGCAATGAGAAAAAATACGGTCTTTCATTTGACATCAAATTTGATAGGGGTTCCCAAATAAAAATGGGACCAAGCACCTTTAAATGTTTTATTTCAGAATAAGCAGCCCTGCAAGTCACGACAAGTTCTCTATTCTTAAATGTTTACTCACCTGATATAGTCACAAGTGAAAGGAGATTAAAAAACTTTTAATTTTTTTCTGAAATACAGAAGTTTGTGCTGCATTTTTTTTTTCGATAGGTTTTTTTAATAAAATATCAGTGAAGGTGCCACCTTATTAGTTGGACACTTAATAACCGATGCCCGATCTTGAATTTCAGATGACTCATGTATGTGGTCTGGGTTCACCTCCAAAATTTGTAATATATTTTGTTTAATTTGCCAATGTACTTAAAGTGTATATAAGCAATTGCAATAAATGGGAAAGAGTTGCAAGCGTTTCGTTGCAGTTTTTAATAACCTTGATGCATACACGTTAAGTTAAATTAAGAAAACAAAATCATATGGATCTAGATATTGCGTTAATGTGCAGTGTGTAAAAAGAGTTTAGACCTACTGTTATTACACTTTATAATTTTACAAGGAGGAATTACCCACGTGCGGGATGCCTACCAAGCGTGGAACTATTTAAGATTCGGTGCGCAATTAGCGCTTGAAATGATTCACGTGACGCGGATGTTCACCAAATCCGTTTGGAAATATATATTCGGACATTTGAGGATCCGGGCGCAAATTGCAATCAATCGACTATCGGACTATATGAGGATCCCGTGCGCGGAGATGATCCACGTGCGCGGATGCTCCGACAGGACTATTTGAGGATCCCGTGCGCAACGAATCCACTAGCGGACTATATGAAGGATCCCGTGCGCGGAGATGATCCACGTGCGCGGAGCCCGACAGTGGGGACTATTTGAGGAACCGGCGGCAAATTAATTCACTATAGGACTATTATATGAGGGGCCCGTGCGCGACCTAATCCACACAAAGGACTATTTGAGGATCCCGTGCTGCGGAGATGATCCACGTGCGCGGATGTTCGACAGTGGACTATGTGAGGATCTGACCTGTGCGCAATAAATCCACTAGCGGACTATTTGAGGTCCCCGTGCGCGGAAATTCCCCCATCACCATCTCGGATGCTCCGACAGTGACTATTTGAGGATCCCGAGCGCAAACAATCACTAGCGGACTATTTGAGGAATCCCGTGCAGCCGGGAATGATCCACGTGCGCGGATGCTCCGACAGTTGGGAATATGAGGATCCGTGCGTGGAGATGATCCACGTGCGGGGATGCTCCGACAGTGGACTATTTGAGGATCCGTGCTCAATGATCCAATATTAGTCCATGAGCCAGTTTCTGTAAGGGCCTTAAAACTACGAGTTTGTTGCCACCCACATGTGATCTAATGTTCCAATATATAACCTTGAAGGGGGTGTCACCATGACTAGATTAGGTTCTTATTTCACAATTTGCCATTTTAAGGTCATTTAGCAAAATGTGACGACTGGGGCGGCCATCTGGCCGCCTAGATGTTTGAGACCCATTCAGCCAGTTAAAAACCTGGTTTCGTGTAGTTGTGGAATAAAAATTCCTATCTGTAATTAAATTACTAAAAAATTTTTGTGGCGGTTCTACATAAAACAATGGCGGGATTTTGAAAAATGGGCAGTAAGCGCTATGTGCAGCTTTTCGGGGCGGAAAAAAACCTAATCTAGACAGGGGGACATCTCCTTCAGGGTGATAATATGGGAAAAAATAATCACTATTGGGGGCAACGAACGGAAAATTGTTGATGCAGCTTAGGCATAAAAAACAATATGGAGTAACGGAGAAAAATATCAGGGTCAGTTGGTCGGTCGGTCGGTCAGATTTTTTTTTTATTTTTAGAACTCCAAAGTGTTACCTAAAATGAATACAAGATGCTACTATTTAAAGCTTTTTTCCATGCATGTAAACAAGATGTTATTCTACTTGTTTGTAGTTGCCTTTGTGGTCTTTGTTATTTTTTAGTTCTTTGTGTTGGTAAAAAATAGTTTTTTTTAATTGTGGATGAAAAAAATGGGTCGGTCGGCAGCATATTTTTTTTATTTTGTGCTTAATTGCAAAAAACTTTTGAGGTAGGTTTTTAGGGTTGGTCCGGTTACGCCAAACAAACAATTTTTTTGCCGGCCTTTTTGTATGTGGTATAGCGGACTATATGAGGATCCCTTGCGCAACAATCAACTAGCCGAACTATTGAGGATCACGTGTGCGCGAAATGAATCCACGTTGCGCGATGCTACGACAGTGGACTATTTGAGGATCCCGTCTCTGACAGTGGACTATTTGAGGACCCGTGCGCGGAAATGATTCGCGTGCGCGGATGCTCCTACAGTGGACTATTTGAGGATCCGATGCGAACATCACTAGCGGAATATTTGAGGATCCCGTGCGCGGGAAAGATCCATGTGCGCGGAAATGCGCCGACAGGGGACAATTGAGGACATATTATTTTTCCCCTGTGCGCCATCAATCCACTATCGGAACTATATGAGGATCCTGTGCGCAATCAAATCCCACTAGCGGACTATTTGAGGTCCCCGTGCGCGGGAAAGATCCACGTGCGCGGATGCTACGACAGTGGATATTTGAGTATCCCTGTGCGCAACTGATCCACTACCGGACTATTTGAGGATCCGTGCGCGGAAATCGATCCACCGTTCCCTATAGAAACGGAGTTTTAGCGCACCCGTGCGCAAATACTCCACTAGTGGACTGTTTGAGGATCCCGTGCGCGATTACTCCACTAGCAGACTATTTGAGGATCCAGTGCGCGGAAACGAATCCACCGTTCTCATTATAGGATGGAAGTAGTTTGTTGAGCACACCCGTGCTCGATTATTCCACTAGAGGAAACCTATTTGAGGATCCCGTGCGCGGTTAGGGAAAACGACTTCCACCGTCTCTATAGGGACGGAGAGTTAGTTTTTTGCGGCACCCGGTGCGCGGATTATTCACCAGTGGACTATTTGGAGGATCCCGTGCGCGATAATTCCACTAGCGGACTATTTGATGGAGGGTCGCAGATAGTCCACTGGTGGTACACACAAGGAAAAAGAGGCTAAAAGAGGGTTTGAAAGAGTGACCCCCATTTGACTCATGAATGACCTTTGAAGCTAAATCTGCACATACCGATATTCACGGCACGTACCGGTCACTCGGTACCAAGCGCGCCATTGATTGCACCTTAAAAACCTGTGCCAGGAGAAAAGCTAATAGAGGGATTAGAGAAAGTGACCCTTTTGAATGACTTTGGACCATTAGATAGAAAATAAACACAAGGTAGCACACCCCTAAATAGTTTCAGTGAAAAATGTGGTGATACTGTCCCCCAAGCTAATATACTAATTTGGTAACATAAAGAGACAGGGAAGTGAGAGTAGTTATGTCTGTATTGTAAAAGGGATATTAGCACCTAATATGGCAAATCAGACAGTGTTGAATTATTTACCTACTTGCAGTGTTCCTCTCCTTAACAAATGAAGGACAAACTCTATTGTAGTGTTATTTAGTTTCTGTATTGTATTATTTATTAAAGGTCCATGGCCTGATCGTAATAGCATCGTCCCCAGGAAGCCCCAATTTTACCGGAAGTGGGTCACCCATTTTGTATCAGAAGAAAGCTGCTATTTTCTCATTTACCCTGTGAAATATTTAGAGCCAAAGGAGTTTGGTTTGAAAGTATGAGCGAAAAAAATGTGCCCATTGTGGTTTCGACCCTATTAATTTTCACAGTACTCTAGAGGGCTTTACAAATCACGTTTTTAAGCTCTCGCATCAACACGGGTTGAAATATCGGCGCGAAACTTTAGAGATGGGGTCTTCTGGAGTGACGGCCAATTTATTACGATGAAAACTTATATCCTTGAAATCGGTCGGCCAATCCTCCTTTATGTTTATTGCCAATTAACAACTAGTCTGTGAATTATGTTAATATAGAGAACAAGTATTGGGTAAAAAGATGGGATCTTACCCATGAGGTCAGTAGATATCCTTTCAAGATGATTGGTTGTAAAATAATTGAGGAGGTATACGTATAAAGACAGTTTGAACATAATTGTGATCAGTTAGTTCTGGGAGATAGAGTTCGGCCCAGTTTAGAGTGAGAATCGACATGTAAATAAAACAGTAAGGGTCGATTCCCGGATCCTCTCAGCTTTGCGTATCTACTCTCATTGAGCTAATGGTCCCATACACATAACCACGGGTTATTAATACCTTTCACTCAAAGTAATATTTATACACACTGTCTTAATAATCATACCGTATCTAGGTTACTATTTTGACTGATGAATTCAAATTTGGTATCAAAATGTTAGCTGAGTGTGCTCAGTTCACAAATATCTGAGCAAACTTGAGAGACACAGGTGAATAGGGCAGTCGGCGCAAGCCTCAAAATGGCATCTTGACGAACACATTGCTCGTCAGTTTACTGGCAAATTGCAAAAAACGTGTCCTGAACCTATAAACCTTTCTGAAAAAATAAAAAGTAACATTTCAGCTAAATTTTGATACCAAATATTGGGATGATCATGTACTTTTGAGCTCTGCAAAATTAGTCCTACCACATAGCAAGATACTTATAGGCTTGCTACTACAAAGGCAAAAGTACATGTACTTGGCAATTACTCAAAACAAAATGCACTCTATTGCACATTAAAACTGTTCGTGTTAGTGGAGAAAAAGTTGAGTAAATGACAGGTGATAGATAAGCCTGCAGTAACCTTTGAGATTGATTTGGCAAACTATAACAGGAAATATATCTTATCTGGAATATTGATATGCCCGGGCAAAGGGCACAAAAAATATTTTATTCCACATGAATGTGGAGTTTAGAAATACAAAACATAATTACTACATTATGACCTTAGTATTTTTTGTGTACATAAGTCCTTAGTGATATGCATACATGTAATCTTGAAATGCTTGGGTTAGGAGTTTTACTTAGATGCATATACCGTAACCACTCGGGTATAAGCCCACCTTCGGGTATAAGCCCACCCCCAATATTTAAAGAAAATACAGGAGCTAGCATACACTCGGGTATAAGCCCAGGTGGTAATTTTAGCATTCAGGAAACAATATGGCAGTAATTACACAAACAAAATCAGAGCCATCAAAGGAGGGTGAAATGCATTGGAATTAATGGCTTGTTTACTAGAATTACTTTGAGGAATGTGATTGTGAAAATTGAACTTTTATTTTTAATGTTTAATATATGCTACAACAAAAGTATACATACAATTTTATATAATAAAACATATCTGGTGAATAATATGCTCTTGAAATGATATTGCAATTTTGTATCTGATATTTGCTTCCAAGTTCTAGCCTCTCCCCAGGTATAAGCCCACCCCTATTTTGAAGTAAGATCTTCCTTTTTGGGGAGGTGGGCTTATACCCGAGTGCTTACGGTATTAGGATTTGTTTGGATTGGGAGATCCAATTATGGGGATTTTTTTTTAAAAATCAGGAGTAGTCTCTATAAATGCATAATTTTGTGCATAGTAATCACCCACAGGAGTTCTGTAACCTGACTCATCTGACACGTTTTTCTGACACACGTTTTACTGACACACTTATGAATCCAGAAACCCTTCACAGAATAAAGCACAGGTTTATTCTGTTAAGGTTTCTGAATTCATAGGTGTCAGAAAAAAGTGTGTCAGATGGGTCGGGTTACAGAAACTCCCATTTCCCACCCACCACATTTCCAGGCAAAATTTGATGCTCACCCCATATAGCCTTAATCGTGCACTTTTTTCTTAACAACAATCACACATATTAGGAATGTGTTTATTTATGGCTTGGTCAAAGTCCAGGCATGATCTGTTTCTGGTAGTAAATATAATCAACCCTTATCACTGCCATGGAACTGTCATGCCACGTGTGTGACCATGACCGTGACTGCAAAGACAGACTGGGATTACCTCAAAGCCGTGTCAGTAGTAGTACAATATTTCATAATACTTCCACAATTCTTATCTGTTTGAAATATCAAATGCATATTGGTCCAGAGGAATATGGTGTAAATAAAAGTCTTGATGATTTGGCATTTTGTATTTAAAACTTGATTTCTTTTAACTTACAAAACAATATAGATAGAGAAGACAATATTTTGTTAAAATTTGTCAATAGAAAGTTTTGCTAATATGTTAGGGATGATAGGGATCCTAATTGATCCACCTTCTCCTGAAATAAGAGCAAAAAATCCTGTGTAATACAAAAAGTTCTCTCTCCCCTTGGTTACTCGCAGGTATATTTTCCCCCTTCTAAATGTAAAGCTATGTTAGTTATGTAATTTTCTTCAAGTCTACACTATGTAATAGATGAGGCACTAGACATTTATACATTTACATAAACCCAGACAGGAGCATTTTGACTGAGTATCCTCCATTTACAAAAATACATCGGTCCTCGGACTGCATGTGTCGCCTGCCGTCGGGGTTTGTAATGATGGGTCTCATTTGACCTTTGACCTTGGCATGTGACCTTTGACCTCGTTTACAAATGAGGTACCCAACTATGATTCAAGTTTGGTTCCAAGTTTGTATCCAACTTCAACTTTTCAATTTAGGTCAATTTTACATGTTCAGCCTATCTTACAACTTGACCTCACATGACCTTTGACCTTGGTATGTGACCTTTGACCTCATCAGCAAATGCGGGATCCCATGTTGCATCTATGACTGAAGTTTGGTTTAAATCCATCAAAGTATGCGGATATTACAAGCAAATGTTAACCCTTTTTCACAACAACAACAGACAACAACATAGGATCCCGTGCGGAAATGATCCACCGTTTCCCTATAGAAACGGAGTTTTTAGCGCACCCGTGCGCAATTATCCCACTAGCGGACGATTTGAGGTCCCGTGCGCGATTACTCCATAGCAGATATTGAGAGATCCGCTGAGCGCGAACGATCCACCGTCTCCTTATAGGGATGGAGTTTTACGCACACCCGTGCGCGATTATTCCAATTCGCGGACTCTTTGAGGATCCCGTGCGCGCAAACGATCCACCGTCTCTTTATAGGGACGGAGTTTTTGCGCACCGTGCGCGATGATTCCAACAGTGGACTATTTGAGGATCCCGTGCGCGATTCTTCCATAGAGGACTATTTGTGGAGGGGTCGCCGATAGATAGTCCACTGGTGGTACACACAAGGAAAAGAGGCTAAAAGAGGGTTTGAAAGAGTGACCCCATTTGACTCATGAATGACCTTTGAGCTCAAAGCTGCATGACCGATATTCCCGGCACTAACGGTCACTAGGCCCAAGCGCCATTGGTGATTTGCACCGTAAAAAACCTGTGCCAGGACGAAAACAGTAATAGGGATTAGAGAAAGTGACCCCTATGGAATGACTTTTGACCATTATCTATGAAGAAACAAGGTAGCACACCCTAAAATAGTTCAGGTGAAAATGTGGGTACTTCCCAAGCTACTATACAATAATTGTGTAACATAAAGAGACAGGGAAATGAGAGTAGTGATTGTCTGTATTGTAAAAGGATTAGCACATAATGGCAATCAGACAGTTGAATATTACCTACTTGCATTTCTTATCTAACAAATGAAGGACAAACTGCTATTGTATGTTATTTAGTTTCTTGTATTGTATTATTTATTAAAGGTCCATGGCACGATCGCTAATAGCATCGTCCCCAGAAGCCCCAATTTTACCGGAAGTGGTCACCATTGTGGTATCAGAAGAAAGCTGCTATTTTCTCATTTACCCCTGTGGAAATCTTAGGCCAAAGGATGTTTGGTTTTGGAAGTTATGAGCGAAAAAAATGTGCCCCCATTTTGGTCGACCCATATTAATTTTACACAGTACTTATAGGGCTTACACAATCACGTTTTAGCTCTCGCATCAAAACGCGGTGTGAAATATCGGCGCGAAACTTTGAAGATGGGGTTTGGAGGGGAAGGCCAAGTATTAAGATGAAAACTTCATTACCTTAAATCGGGCAATTTCTCCTTTAATGTTTCTTTCCAATTAACAACTAGTCCTGTGAATATGGTAATATAGAGAACAGTATTGGGTGTATAAAAGTGGGATCTACCATGAGCGTCAGTGATTCATCCTTCAAGATGATTGGTTGTAAAATAATTGAGGAGGTATACGTATAAAGACAGTTGACACATAATGTGATCAGTTAGTTTTGGGAGATAGAGTTCGGCAGTTAGAGTGAGAATCCGACATGTAAAATAAAACAGGGAAGGGTCGATTCCCGTACTTCAGCTTTGAGTCTCGACTTATCATTTGAGTAAGGTCCCCTCAACATTAAACCACGCGGTTATTAATACTTCACCAAAGTAATATTTATACACAATGTCTTAATTCAGACCGTATCTAGGGTACTATTGACTGATGAATCAAATTGGTGTAAAAATGTAGCTGAGTGTGCCGTTCACCAAATATCTGAGCAAACTTGAGAGACACAGGTGAATAGGGCAGTCGGCGCAAGCCTCAAAAATGTGTTCTGACGACACATTGCTATCCGTTACTGCAAATTGCAAAAAAATTGTCCGGAACTATAAACCTTCTGAAAAAATAAAAAGTACCATCAGCAATTTTGATACCAAAATATTGGATGATTTCTATGCTTACTTTTTGAGCTCTGTCAAATTAGTCCTTACACATAGCAAGATACTTATAGGCTTGCTCTACAGGCAAAAAGTACATGTACTTGGCAATTACTCTAAACAAATGCACTCTATTGCACAGTAAAAACTGGTAGTGTTAGTGGAGAAAAAGTTGAGTAAAGACAGGTGATAGATAAGCCTGCAGTAACCTTTGAGATTGATTTGGCAAACTATAAACAGGATATATCTTATCTGGACTATTGATATGCAGGGCAAAGGGCACAAAAAATAATTTTATTCCAAATGACTGTGGGTAGAAATACAAAAATAATTACGCCATTATGACCTAGTATTTTTTGTGTAAATAAGGTCCTTAGTGATATGCATACATGTAATCTTGAAATGCTTGGGTTAGGAGTTTTAATTTAGGATGATATACCGTAACCACTAGGGTATAAGCACCACCTTCGGGTATAAGCCCCCCACCCCCAATCTTTAAGAAAATACAGGAGTAGCATACACTCGGGTATAGCCCAGGTGGTAAGGTAGTTTAGCATTCAGGAAACAATATGGCAGTAATTACAAAAAAAAAATCAGAGCATCAAGGAGGGTGAAATGCATTGACTTAATGGCTTGTTTACTAGAATTACTTTGAGGAATGTGATTGTGGAAAATTGAACTTTTATGTTAATGTTTTAATATATTGCTTACAAAAAAGTATACATTACACTTTTAAATAATAAAATTTTTTTTTTTTTTTTTTTTTTAATTTTAACGATATTGCAATTTTGTATCGGATATTTGCTCCCAAGTTATAAGCCCACCCAAGGTATAAGCCCAACCGATTTGTGAGTAAGATCTTCCTTTTTGGGAGGTGGGCTTATACCCGAGTGCTACGGTATAGGATTTGTTTGGATTGGGAGATCCAATTGGGGCTTTTTTTTTAATAAATCAGGAGTAGTCTCTATAAATGCATAATTTTTGTTCATAGAGTAATCACCACAGGAGTTTCTGAACCTGAATCCATACTGACCGGTTTTTCTGACACACGTTTTCCTGACACACGTCTGATCCAGAAACCCTTCACAGAAAAAGCACAGGTTTCTTCTGGTAAGGTTTCGAATTCATTAGGTGTAAGAAAAAAAGTGTGTCAGATGGGTCGGGTTACCAGGAAAACCCCATTTCCCACACACCACATTTCCAGGCAAATTTGATGCTCACCCCATATAGCCTTCAATCGTGCATTTTTTCTTTTTCACAACAATCACACATATTAGGAATGTGTTATTTTTATGGCTGGTCAAAGTCCAGGCATGATCTGTTTCTGGTAGTAAATATAATCACCCCGTTCACTGCATGGAACTGTCATGACCACGGTGGTGTGACCTTGACCGTGGACTGCAAGAGCAGACTGGGATTACCTCAAAGCCGTGTCAGTAGTAGTACAATATGTCATATACTTTCCACATTCTTATCTGTTTTGAAATATCAAATGCAATTGGTCCGAGGAATATGGTGTAAATAAAAGTCTTGATATTTGGCATTTTTGTATTAAACTTTGATTTCTTTTAACTTACAAAACAATTATAGATGAGAAGACAATCTTGTTAAAATTTGTCAATAGAAAGTTTTGCCTAATATGTTAGGAATGAGAGGGATCCTAAATTGTCACCTTACTCATGAAAATAAGAGCAAAAAAATTCCTGGTAATACAAAAAGTTACGCTCTCCCCGGGTTAATAGCAGGTATATTTTCCCCTTCGAAAGTAAGCTATGTTAGTTATGTAATTTTCTTCAAGTCTACATATGTAATAGATGAGGGCACTAGACCTTATGACATTTACATAAAACCCGACAGGAGCTTTTGACTGAAGTATCCTCCATGTACAAAAAATACATCGGTCCTCGGGACTGCATGTGTCGCCTGCCGTCGGGGTTTGTAATTGGGGTTGTAATGATGGGTCTCATTTGACCTTTGACTTGGCAGTATGTGACCTTGACCTCGTTACAAATGAGGTACCCAAATATGATTCAAAGTTTGGTTCAAGTTTGTATCCAACTTCAACTTTTCAATTTAGGTCAATTGTACATGTTCAGCCTATCTCAACTTGAACCTACAGTGCCCTTTGACCTTGGTATGTGACCGTTGACTCATCAGCAAAGGCGGGATCCCATGTTGCCTATGCTGAAGTTTGGTGTTAAATTCCATCAAAGTATGCGGATATGACAAGCAAATGTTAACCCTTGTTCACAACAACAAGCAGGACAACAACATCAGAAAGCAAAGTACTACAGTCATCCCTCTGTGTCTGTCTGTCTTAGGAAGGCGACACAAAAAATGACTCCTACTCCAATGACCACATACATCAAATCGGTTTATGGTATGATCTCAAATGAAATTTGGCCAAATGTTTGTTACGGTTTATTAAACACAAATTATGGTCAGGACACTCGGCGACCATTCAACTGTTGACCGAAGGCAGCCGAATGAGGTTGGTTTAAGATCAGCTTTTGACAACTGATGAATTTTGAGCGAAGGACGCATTCGCAGGAGCTTTGACAACAGGTGTCTGACAAAACAAAACAAACAAAAGAATGTTCTATTAATCTGTTTTTATAACAAACCAGGAATTCGTTTGTAGATCACAAACTGAAACCCGTTCCTATTAGTGTTATTTAAGATAGTACATGCCCTTACTTTATTAATTAATTGAGAATGGTAAAGTTTGTTAGGTTTTTCTCGCAAACTCCTTCTATGAGAAACTAACAGCCGAGAGAGAACCTTGAAGGTTTCAAGGTTCTCCCAAAGGTCCTTTTGCGAGAACCTGAATAGGTTCTCGCAGACTCCGACGAATTTCAGGGCCTGCACAGCGACAAATGTCTACACTGTGGTGGAAGTTGCAGGTGTATTTATAACATGCTCCCAAAAAGGTTGCAGTTAAGTTATGTATCAGATAAAACATGGAACACGTTCATTGGTATTTGGCAACAAAACCAATTCTGTAAAAGTCTATACTTACAATTAAAGGTGGTTGTGTGGGACCAATGTGCTAGTAACTCAATCCCAGCCATGTAGATATTGACCATGCAGCCCCTCCAGCATACTGTCCAAACACAGCATCCAACCGCCTGCCCTTGTAGTCAAGGAACTTCTCGTAGTCTATTAAGCGCACATTCTAAGGAAAGAGAGAGAGAGAGGGGGTGAAAGGTAACAACCCATTTTCACGTCAGGGTTTCTCGGGAAATTTCTGAATAAGCTGCCTGTTCATATTCATTTTCCACATCATCACAGATAAACAAGAAAATATTATAAAAACACATGTAAATGGAGCAAATGCTATGGGGGAGTGTGATTGAAAGGCAATAGCGCCCAGAGGTGATCACCACCCAAAACCAAAGATACTAGAAAATGTAAGAACGGGGGTGTTCTAATGACTCGTAAGGCATGCTTGCTTACCTTCTCGATGTTGATTTGTATGTCCACCCCCCCCCCCAACTGCATTGTCTTTTAGCAGATGCAGAAACCTCCATAAATATATATTCCCCACATAATATATATTCATTTCGATCACACACCTGTATGACGGAAACCACAAGGACGTATACCCACAATCCTCTTCCTCTTTCGTCTTACCTCGACAAGATAACTGCCCGGCAGGGGGCGGGACGGGCCGGAAATCAACATCGGAGAAGGTAAGCAAGGATTGCTTACGAGTCATTAGAACACCACTGTTTTACATGACTCATACAGGAATCTGATTACCTTAATCCGATGTTGGTGTAACAAATTGCATTAAACATCGCCAGATTAGCACTGGTACTAGGAGGCGGTGCAGGATGCCAAAAACGTCGGTCACACCTGGATGGGTTGAATCGAAATGAGTATGGATATGAATTGCAAGCAATTCAGAAGTAGTAATAGCAGCGCAAGGTCACATGCCAATACAAAATAGCATGAACCTAAGCACACCACTTACTACGAGAATAAGTCGCTGAGCCCCCTGAAAGAGTGGGCTCCTGCAAAAAAAACTGGCAGGATAAGCGACGTACCTAGAGGAGACGTCACACGAAACCAGGCCACCCCTCGTGCACAACACAAACGGCGCATAACTTGAGAGGTTTACTCCCAAGTATGAAGGTCTACAAGCTTCAGGGCAGCTCGAGCCATTAGACCCAATCGCCATCCTCTGGGCGCCCATGACGGGCGAGAGCGAGAGAGGAAGGGCATCGCCTGTGAGCGGAGACGGAGGAGGGCGTAAAGAGCCCAAATCCTCAGACCTTCGACGGCCAAAGTACTTGACGGGAAAACCCGCACAGCGTTAAGGAAAGGAAGACCATGAGTAATCAACTGTACCTAATGCAGTCAGCCAACCATCTCCCCACTCACTTGAGGCCCCCAAGGGGCAAGCGATGTGAGGGGCGGGGGAAAAAAGAGGAGATCTGCAAGGCCGACATAGCCCACTCCGATTCAACATCTCTAGATCGAGCCCCCTACCCCGGGGGAAGTAAGGTTCAGGACAGTACAGCAACCCCCAGTGTATCAAGTAGTCATTCTCCACCCAGATGGAAAAAGGCCAACCCGAAGATGACCCCATTCCGGGGAAAACATCCAATGATTAAATGCTATCATCATGAATGAAAAAAAAAGCATAAGAAAGGACACTCGAGTCACCCCCGAGCGTGACCCACCTCAAACGAACCCATGATAGTAAACGTTTGAAAGGGTGCGGACAAAGAATTCTCAGCAGAAAAAAAAACGTCGGAAGAGTACCGATCAAACAGTACCAGCTCCAAATTTACTCCAAGGCCTACCTAAACAACTTGGGGGGGGGAATTGAGGCAGCAGGCGAGTAAGAGAATCTAAAACAGATTTCCGAAAACTCTTAAAGTCTAGAAAATATAGCCGAGTAATAAAAGGGCAGTGGCACCGAATGCCTAGCACCCAACAGCATTCACTATCATACGAATATAGGGGGGACGCAACCGGCGGATGGGGAAATCCAAAATTCGGCATGACAGATGAAAAACCCTAAGTGGGATTAAAGGATCCAGCTGGACCTTAAGAGCAAAACATAATCTGCTAAGTGCAAATTGTTTTTTTAGGCTGCTTCCAAGGATAAAAAGAGTCATCCCAGTTTGGCCCGTACGAAAAACAACTCATATCTGGAAGGCTGGAACATCACAGAATAGAATACTGTGTGAAACGAAACCAGCCCAAGGACACCCAAAAGATTCTCTCAACTTTATAAAAAGGCTGAGAGGATTGTAATAAAACAGGTCTGCAGCTCGATGCCAGACCAAGAGTGGAAAACTATACTATATCATAAAACATTGAAAGGATATGATAAAATAAATAGTCTATCCCCCCTGGACAGAAACCTCTGCATCTGGCGGGGAAGACTAATTATCAATCCGAAAATAGAGGTAAAATAATATTAATAAAAGGTATAGTTATCAAACACTTCCATGATCAGAACAAACAATCCAGCATAGATAGATTGGACGTAGTGATACCCCTTTCAACAATATAATAGTAATTGAAAGCACAAGTGATAAAATTAATAAGTCCCATGTCATTTGAAAATGCACAGACTCATTATCAACCCATCATCCATCCCCATGAGGAGAGATTGAGAGGTTGCACCTGTCATTCAAAAAAGGCTACAAAACGCCGCGGGGCGGGCCGGGGAAGTGCCGATAACGGAGCGGAGAATTCCCTGCTATAGCGTGAGAAAAAAAGCCCCCCGCGGGGATCGGGCACAAAGCCGACACGAGCGAGACGGCTCGGGGCGCGTGCCACACCCGCTTAGTAGAGATTAAAGCCGACCGCATCCTGAAACACTTCCGAATAGAAATAGAGCAGGGGCGGTAGACTTGGCCGAGTATTCCGACACAGAACTTAAGCCATAAAAGACCGAAATTAATCGTCTAAATCGTTCATCTAGGGTAGCCATCGCCAAGATGGCGACAGCGGATACCCAAAGCTCGATCGAAAAGCGATCAGAAGCGATGAATACGGCAAAAATTACGGCGGAATCCGACAACAATTTAGGCTACTGACCGAAATTAATCGCCAATCGTATCAAAACGTATTCATCGCCAAAAGGGGGAACGAATCTCCGAACTTCGAGTCAACCACGATCCGACAGTAATGAATACAAGCATTAAAAGGTGAAGGAATGTAACGGCAGAACAGGTCCCGTAACGGAAAAAATTAACTGACTACTTAGAGTCGTGAATGATGAAAACGCGGCGAAAAGACACCGGCATTTTGCAAAGGAAATTGAATCCAAAGCGCCATCGACATGAATTCAAGACCCTAGCAATAGTGATTACAATTTTTAGTCCTACCAAAAGGACCGTCCAAAGGAATCAGACGGGAGTAGCAGGATAAGACACGTACGCAAGAGCCCGGGAGAAGGGGAGGGGGGGAGAGACATCAATCCCAAACCGGTGGCCCAAAACCCATAGGGCTGGCTCAAAAGATCGGGTGGCGTTGTGTTTTTATTAAAACACCGCATCAAAAACTCGGACCCAGGAGGGGTTTGAGCTCGGAAGACAACCGTGCAACTATATAAGAGGCTGGCAAAAACGCCTATAAAGACGTAAGCCGCCACGAAGAACCGGATTGAATGGATGTGAAGTCGAGGAGTCCAACACTGGAGAGACAACTAAAGGAAGTTGGATCCAAAAAAGGGTAGGCATCATAAATAGATATGACGCCACCCATGAAGCTACGGGAGCCGCTACACCAGTGAAGGCGGAAAACGCTATGCCCGAGAGTCCCGGTTGGTAGGAATACCCCGGACGCCCTGCTGTCCCGAGGAAAGCTGGCCGAGCAAGCGCGCCCAAGGCCCAGAGGACGACACCAGAGGGGGTGCACAGTCCCGGCGAATGGGTTCCGTTCCCCGCAAAGAATCATCACACCCACAGGATTGTCCTTGTGTCACGAAGCGACACGGCTTAAAACAGGCCAGAGATCAGCGGATAGATGAAACGATGCTCCCACGCCCGAATCCCGGAATGGATTGAGGCGATTAAGGCGAAAGACCTACACCAACAGTGACCTAAACAACTACCGCAAGAAACAAAAAAATTACGGGTAGTAGCCAAAAGCCCCGTGGAGTACTGGTCTATTGTATGCAGTATTATATAAAAAGGCAAGCGTACGTGAAAGGACACGTACACAGTAATAAAACAATACAAGGCATACCAGGTGTGACGCAAAGTAGTCACACCGCCAAACTCCGGCTACACCCGCGCCCCGAACGGGGACAACACACGAGTGGTGTATACTGCAAGAATAAATAAGACAATCTTCCACAAAATTGTCACCTTACAGCAACTCCAGACGCCGATGACCGTTGTAACAGTGCTGGATTGGAGGTACGCAGGTTAGTCAGTTATTACGTGATGAGATTGATGACATATGACAGAGAGGTAAGTTAAAAACCGCCATTCTCAAACCGGTTTAAGATGATCGAAAACCAGGTTGACCCCTGACGACAGTAGCAATACGGACGCTAGGCAACCCCAGCGGGAAAGGCAGCATCCTAGTGGGCCAACGCCCCAGCCGCCCGGTTACTAAAGGCAGGCCCCCCGTGCGCACCCCCCTTTTTCCGCCAAGCCAATCCAAGCGGATCGGCTTCACGGAATGCAAGGGCGGGTATACTGCGCGGCAGTGATGCCGCGACCGGATCCCCAACAGGCGGCGAGCCTAAAGAGTCAGTGCCCCGTTCACAGAGCGTTGATCCCTAAAGAAAGAGGTAATTTCAATTCCCTGTGGATAGGCATTGTCTCGCGTTATTCGATTGTAAATCTGAGATGAAAGGTTAATTTGTATCGCTAAATCCCCCTGAGAGGATTTAGCAATGGACCGAAATCACAAAATGGTGGAAAACAAAATGATACCTGCTCAGACGAAATCCCTGCTGCAGGGACAGAGGCCATCAGGGTGGAGACCTGCGCAGTAAAAGCCAAAAATCACCGTAAGAACGGACCAATCGTAGGGCTAAAACACGCCGCAAATCTCCCGAACCTTAACCCCCGTGATAAAACGGTCCGTTGTAACACTAATTTCTACTGAGAAATAGCAACGGCCCATCAACACGAGGGGTTCGGATCGAGAAGATTCATCCACCGTTTAGGAACATACCGAGGGATGAGGCACCGGGGGTGACAGGCGAGCAGGGGCCAGGAATAGTAGAGACCAGCCCCAGCCTCGATGTAAATGCCAAACACTCCTGCCGCCAGAAAGAACTCCCAGCGGGAGCGACGGCGTAAGGAGTGGAGGCCACGTAGTGGAGCCGGATATCCCGTACTGAACCAGGCAAAGCGTGTTGGCCCATATCGCTTGACGAAAACACCCGTCCAAGCAGGACATTGATTCCATGAATGGGAGGATCAAAGCCGAGGAATGGGTATTGTCTCGAAAAGCGACCAGCAAAACTCAGTGAATGTGTCCTTTTGTTTGGTTATCCCGGGATTCAGACCCACGGAACAGCCCGAGAAGACCTTGCCGGGGTCAAAGCGACCGCCAGCCGACAGCACCCTGTGAGGATGAAGGCAAAAAGGCATCGAGACCAGCGCAGTAAAAGCCCGTAAATCGCCATATAGATATAGAGGAAGAAGGGCCCGACATCGCCGGGTGGGTTCGATGAAGCACGGGCGTGCCCTGCAGCGGGAACCCGCCACCGGGATTATAGATAAGACGGCTTTGCCCCGAGGGAACCATAGAAGGGACACAACACCGTAGGTGACGGTGGAAAAAAACACCATAGAGGGGATCTCCGGAATCGGTAGGGTACCGAAAACGGTGACAACACGCATAGATCCAGCCAGCTACGCCACCCTGGGGACAAGGCGCGACTGACACGACACCGGGCGGGTATGAACCCTCTAACGGGAGGGTGAACCCCCGCTTACAACAGCGAGGAAACCCTGTAAGGCGATGGGTACCGTAGCGGGGTATTGTGATCGCGTGGGTACCGAAGAGGCTACCACGCCCGCCCGTATCTATCAGTAAAACGCACCCCTGAGGCGGGGGCGACTGACAAGACACCAGACCCAAAGCCTGTGTAACGGCGGGTGAACCTCCGCTTAAATCAGCGGAGGAGCTCCCGCCTCATTACAGGTCAAAAGACCTACACCGTCCAAAAAGGTTTTTATTACCGAAGGGACGAAAAACCAAAGGAGCTTACCCAAGGTCCAATCCTGAGCAAACCAGGTGCAATTCCAGAGGACCGATATGCACGGCGCACTATTCGCACCGGAGTAGGACCAGCGGGCATCAGCATGGGGTGTGGGTCGTGACGGCGAATCGGTCGAACAGTCACGTACAGCCGCGGCTTATAAGGGAAACAAACCGTCCTGAGCACGCACCAAGGTGGGGATACCCGAATACAAATTACTAGTCTAGATGAAAAATTTATATAAAGCCTTTCCAAAACAATCCTACAAACTCCTTTAAATTCAAAGGCCATACCTCGTGGACATAAGGACTGCAAGAAGCAGTAAGGAAACTAGGTAGAAAACCCACAAGGTAACGCTAATTGTGTTGAAGGAATGATCGGGCATATAAATTATAAACTGTAAACAAACCGGGGCATTTTGAACCGAGAACGAAAAACGTGCCAGCCCGCCTTACAAAATACAATCCGCACAAGCATTGTAAATCAAAAAATTATACACGTTTTAAAAATATAAATTATTAAAACACATATAAGTAGTAGTGGGAAATAGGGGCTATCGATATGAACGGTGGACTGCAGTGCCCACGCCCTACGCTCGTCGGCCTATGGGTGTGAATTATGCCGGGTTGTGTGTTGACAAAACCCGACGCAAGTCAAGGTATAAAGTCTTAAAAGACCGACTTCGCAAACGAAAAAAATGACAAAAACTACAGTCCCAGGGACGTAATAAATGACATTGAACAGATTTTCACAAGGTCAGGGCCACCAAGTAGCTAAATCTGACCAAAAATTTGACAGACAATCAGAAGTAAATCATAACGTACCAATCTTGTCGAATTTCCAAAGACGAAAAGAGGAAGTTGGATTGTGGGTATGACGTCACGTGGGGAGGTTGGTGTCGTCATACAGGGTGATCGAAGTGAATATATATTATGGGGAATATCTATTTATGGGAGGTTCTGCATCTGCTAAAGACAATGCAATTTGTTACATCAACATCGGATTGAGGGTAAGCAGAAGATCCTGTATGAGTCATAACATTTAATAAACAAAAAACAAAGAAATTGACGGTATACAACCGGACGGGTGGACAAATAGGGGTGTTTACAACTCAAACTGTCTTTGATTTTGGGGCCAGTAGAATTTCCAGCCCTACCCTGATTGTTAACAGTTTTACATTTTAAAACCTCTCTTACTTGTAATTGTATCACATTTATCAAATGGAATAGCCATTGATTGCTGGTTAGAGGAATGTACACTTTCTAAAAGAGCATCTACAGCGGCATGTTTTCCTCCTGTGCCTGAAACATGTGCGAAAGAACAGTTAATACGTCTTGTCTGCCAGAACCTCTGATAAGGGCACCTGCTTGATTCCCAAGATTTCACGAAGCCTCTCCAAGGTCATCTGTGCTACAAGGCTCCAGCCCCTTCATTACTCCTAAATTAAATAATAAGAACACAGCCTCAAAAAGATTTCGAGATGTTTACAATGTTTGGTTGCAAAAGTGGTGTTGTCCTTGGTGTAGGATTATCATGAGTAGACCAGAGTAAAGACTCTTTCACGGGGAATTAAAGCTGACCAATCCTAGTAATCCTTGATCCTTTTATAGAAGATTTCTGCTAGCTAGGCTAATTCCGTTAGTCTTACATGAAGGATGAACCGCAAAACGATATTGGAAAAATGTCAAAGGTCATGGGAATCTTGTTGATACGAGACCTATTTCATTGGAAGAAAAGGCTGTATATGTTAACAATTTCATAAGTGCAACTATACCCTAAGGGCTAGAGGGATAATTTAGCCATTTGCATTAAAATCAGGAGTATTTTTTTACACTGTATGACTTGCAGTTTCCAATAACTTCTGAATGGTAGGTTGCAGATTGTACAAACTATACTTTTAATCATGACTTGATGAATATTTGCTGTAGTTATATTATTTGAGGATATTGATAGCTGAATGGACCTTTCATGACTCCTATCAGTAAAAATAGGTCTAGTACAATGCTTTTCATGTTGATCATTGCCTCGTGATGAGGCCTAATGAGGCCAAAATCAGGTTTGCCTCATAGACTATATACATTAAAACCTGCAATGTATACTCTGTTGTGAAAGCTCGTTATTGCTGGGTGAATCAAACACCTGATACCTCTGTCTAGAGTTGCCGGATTGATCTGGGGTTGAACGTTGTTCGTCTCTCCCATAATTCTCCATAATCTTCTCTCCTTATACCCAAGACTCTATGATCACCAACCTTGAGATGCCATTCCAAACCATGTGACGGCATGATGAAATTGATTGATGTGAGCCTTATCAAGTGGAGGGACAAAGAAGATTTGAACCTGTTGATTAGTTCGAGGTTTACTCTAACTGGGAGCCATATTGGGAAGTCGTTTCCGACACCGGGCTTTGCCCCGGCCCCAGGCTATGACTTGTCAAGCTACGGTTGAAATTGATTCAAGCAGATAATAGGACTAGCAATTTCTGATCAGTGGTGGCAAAGTGTAGAATGTTATTATTGGAAATTCTAGTTTACTATTATTCAAAAATAAATTGCGCAAGTGAATGATGCTAGTAACATCAAGGCTGTGGGGGCTTCATTTAATGTATAGGCCCGGCCTTGTCTTGGGTAGGCGGGGGAGTGTGACAGCACACCATCACACACCTAAATGGTCTTCTTGAGGTGTGCGATTTTCAGCACACCTCTACATCTGGTAAAATAATACACAATTTGATACAAAAAATGCAACCTACAGCACACCTACTTCATCTCAGAAGTGCTTTTTTAGCACAGTAGGCATTTAAAAGACAAGGCCCGCCGCCGATAGGACAAAGAAAATTTTACATTATATTGTATATGAAACATTTCTAGTACAGGGACCATTTACGGAAGCATTTGCATGTTGCAAGTCAAATAAAATCTGTATCTGAATCACCAACAAAATATTACAGGAATAGGAGCGACAGTAGGACCAAAACCAAAAAATAAAAGTTTTTGAAAATTTTAACTTTCTCCTGATAACCAAAATTGTGACCACTTCTAAATTTGGAGTCGGGGGACGAGGGCTATTAATTAGTGATTTGACCATGGCCCTCTAAATGTTAGGCACACTTACTACAGCCAAATGATATAAAAAAAATCTAAAATTCAGTTTAGGTAAGTGGGGGACAAAGAGGCTTGGTAGATCACAAAATGCAGAGGAACATTTCATGATCCAAAACTTGTCCCCCTGCCTAGCATCAAACAATGTTGAGATTTTATATCATCTGAAACCGTTAGCTTCTTAGTAAATCATGTGTACCTAATCTTACGTGGAAATTTGAGTCGTATTTGCAAGAAATTTGCAATTTGTATTTCTGTCCGTAAACTTTGATAGAAACTTACAGTACAGTGGCCTAGGGACTGTGAGAAACAAGCAATTGCGCTAAAACTTAAAAACTGCAAGATCGGGATCAACTCAAAATTTTGGGAATAAGCTTATTCAAGAATATATAGTGAACAATAATAAAACATAAACGTGTGGAATCACGAAATGCAACTTTAAAGGCTGACTAAGAGATCCAGTCAATCTACGCACCCCCCTTGGCACGGGCTACTGACACGACCACCGGGGCGGGTGTGGGAACCACCTGACGGCGGGTGAACCCCCGCTTACAGCAGCGGAGGAAATCCCTGTAACGGCGATGGGTAACTATAAGCGTGGTATTGTGATCGTGGGTACCGAAGAACGGCTACCACGCTCCCAGTATCCTATCAGCAACGCACCCACTGAGGCGCGGGCAAAGAAACTGACAAGACAGCAGACCCAAAGCCTGTGTACGCGGGTGAACCTCCGCTTACATCAGGCGGAGGAGCTCCCGCTCCTTACCGGTCAAATCCCTTACACCGCCAATTTAATACCGAAGGGACTAAAACCCCCGGATATACCCAGGGTCCCAACTCCTGAGCAACCATGTGCATAGCCAGAGACCATATGCACGGCGCACCTATTCGCACCGGAGTAGGACCAGCGGGCAATCACATGGGTGTGGTCCCGTGACGGCGACTCGTTCGAACAAGTCACGTACGCGCGGCCTATAAGGGAAACAAACCCGGCCTGAGAACGCACCAAGGCGGGGATAACCGAATACCATTTACTAAGTCTAGATGAAAATTTATATAAAGCCATTTCCCAAACAATCCTACAACTCCTTTAATTCAAAGGCCAACCTCGTTGACATAGGACTTGCAAGAAGCAGTAAAGAAACTAGGTAGTAAACCCACAAGTTTACGCTCATTGTGTGAAGGTATGATCGGGCATAAATTATAAAATGGATAAACAACCGGATCGCCGATTTTGAACGAAGAACGTAAAAAAGTGCAGCCCGCTTACAAATACAATCCGCACAGCAGTGTAAATCACAAGTCATAACGTAAAATATATAATATATATAAAAAACATATAAAGATAGTAGTGGGAAAAGGAACTATCGATATGATCGTGGCTGCAGTGCCACGCCCTCGCTGTCGGCCTATGGGTGTGAATTATGCGGGTTTGTGTTTGACAACCCGACGCAAAGTCCAAGGTATAAGTCCTTAAAATACCGACTTCCGCAAACGAAAAAAATGACAAAACTACAGTCCCAGGGACGTAATAAATTAAATGACATTTACATATTTTTCACAAGGTTCATGGCCACCAAGTAGCTAAATCTGCCAAAAATTTGACAGAAATCAAGAGTTAAATCATACGTTCCCCATCTTGTCGAATGTCCCACGACAAAGAGAAAGGATTGTGGGTATGAACGTTCACTTGGTGGGTGGCGTCAACGGGTGATCTGAAATGAATATATATTATGTGGGATAATATATTTATGGGAGGTTCTGGCATCGCCTAAGCCAAATGGCAATTTGTTACACATCAACAGTCGTTGAAGGTAAGCATATTCCTGTATTAGTCATAACATTTATAAACAAAAACAAAGAAATTAAACGGTATACAGTACCGGACCGGGTGGAAACAAATAGAAGTTGTTTACAACTCAAACTGTCTTTATTTTGGGCAGTAGAATTTTCCATTCCATTTTCAGCCCTACCCGATTGTTACAGTTTTCTCCCCATTTTAAAACCTCTCTTACTTTGTATTTGTATCACATTTATCAAATGGAATAGCCCCATTGATTGCTGGTTAGACTTAACACTTCTAAAAGCATCTAACAGCGCATGTTTTCCTCCTGTGCCTTGATAACTTGCGAAGAAACCGTACGTCTTGTCTGCCATAAACTCTGATAATGCCACCCTGCTTGATTCCCAAGATAACGAAGCCTCTCCAAGTCATCTGGACTCCCAGCTCCAGCCTTCACTCATCCTCCTAAATAAATATACAGAAAACAGCCCCTCAAAAGATTTCGCGATTTTACAAGTTTGGTTGCAAAGTGGTGTGTCCTGGTGTGGATATTCATGAGTTTAACCAGAGTAAAGACTCTTTCACGGAATAAAGCTGTACAATCCTAGTAATCCTTAGATCCTTTTACAGAAGATTTCATTCTAGATAGGCTAATTTCCGTTAGAAAGTCTTACATGAAGGATGAAAACGCCAAAGTATAGGAAACCAAGGTCAAAGGTCATTGGATCTTGTTGATAATTACCTATTGTTAATTGGAACACAAGCTGGATCTGTTAAACATATCCTAGTGCAAACTAACCCTCGTGGCTAGAGGAATAATTTTAGCCCCATTTAGAATAAATAAGAGGAGTTATTTTTTTTACCGTAGATTGCCTTTTCCCATTTACTCTGAATGGTTTTCGGTTGCAGATGTCCAATACTATATTTTAATCCATGAGTGATGAATATTTGATGTTATTCATATTGATGTGAGGTATATTGTAGCTGACTGACCTTTTCAGACCTATCAGTAAAAATAGGTCTAGTACAATGCATTTCTGTTGCTCATTGCCTCGTGATGAGGCCTAATGAGGCCAAAAATCAGGGTTCTGCCATTAGACTATATACAATTAAAACCTTGCAATGTTAGTACCCTATGTGTGAAAGCTTTCTATGCTGGGCTGCATCCAACACCTTGTACTCTGTCTACACGTTGCCCGGATTGATCTGGGGGTGGTGAACGGTGGTCTCTCCATAATTCTCCTACTCTCTCTCCTTATACCCAAGAAATTATGATCACCCTGAAGTGCCATTCCAAACCTGGTGCCGGCATGATGACAGTGATTGATGTAGAGCTGTATCAAGTCAGATAGACACACCCCGAAGATTTGAACCGTTGAATTAGTTCGAGGTTACTCTAAGGGGCACTCCATATTGGGAAGTCGTTTACGACCCGGGGCTTTTGGGGCCCCCCCCGGCCCCGGCTGATGACTTGTCAAGCTAATGTGAACTATGATTCAAGGCATATATAGGGACTAGCATTTATGGCAGTGTGTGTGGCAAAGAGGAAATGTTATTTTATGGGGAAAAACTCAGTTTACTATCTTACAAAAATAATTCGGCAGTGAATGTGCGTATTGAACATCACAGCTGGTGGGGGTCTATTAATGTACTAGGCCAGAGCCTTGCTTTTGAGGCGTGGGGAGGTGACAGCACCACCATCACCACCTTAACTGGTCTTGAGGTGTGCGATTTTAAGCACACCTAAATCTGGTTAAAAAGAATACAACAATTTGATCAAAAATGCAACCTACAGCACCTACTTCATCTTCAGAAGTGCTTTTTAGCACAGTAGGCATTTAAAAGACAAGGCCCGATAGGCCCCAAGAATACTTTTACATTTATATTGTGAAGAACCCTTTATAGTACAGGAAACATTTTCGGAAGATTGCATGTGCAAGTCACTAAATCTGTTCTGGATACAACAACAAAAAAATCTTACAATAGGAGCGACCAGTAGGTACAAAACACAATAAAATAAATGTACTCTAGCTTTCTTCAGGATACCAAAATTGTGACCACTTTAAATTTTGGAGTTTGGGGACGAGGGTATTAATTAGTGATTTGACCATGGCCCTCTAAATGTTAGGCACACTTACTACAGCCAAATGTTAAAAAAAATATAAATGCAGGTAGGTATTAAAGGGGGGACAACGAGGCTGTAGATCACAAAATGCAGAGGACATTTCATGATCCAAATCCTTGTTCCCCCTGCCTTAGCTCAAACAAGTTGGAGATTTTAATCATTCTGAACGTTAGCCTTAGTAAACCACGTGTACCTAATTCTTACGTGAAAATTGGTCGTATTTGCAAAGAAAATTTTGCAATTGTATTTTTGTCGTTAAACGGATAGAAATTACAGTACAGTGGCCTAGGGAACGTGAGAAACAAGCAATTGCTCATAACATTTAAAAAAACTGCAAGTCGGGGATCAACTCAAATTTTGGAATAAGCTTTTCTCAAGATATCTAGTGAAACAATTAATAAAACAACGTGTTGGAATCCACGAATGCACCTTTAAAGGCTGGACAAGAGATTCCCAATGAGGGGAACACTCAATTTTCAAACCATTCTTTTGCAACATATTGTGTGTCATAACTAATCACTGGTGAATAACTAAGCTCAAATTGAAGTCCTTCATATAGAAAAGCAAACCTTTTTTTTTGGATCCGGCCGTTTTGTCTAGTAATACCGAACTACTGTGCAAAAGTTACTGCAAGACAACGGAAAAAAACCGACTCATCTCTACTTTGGAATTAAGCATTTTAGGTGACTATCTTTGAGATATATTTTTAATTACTCTAAAAAAATTTGAAATCTCTGAGCAGCCTCTAGGGACCAATGGAATTGGATTGTGAGTTTCGGTTGAATGTTCAGAAAAAAGGACAAGGTCACTATTTCATATCATTATTTCACCCAAATCAAGAGTTAAGCGGAATATTCTCACAATTAAGCCACCCCACTTGTACCAGACTACACATTCATGTGCAAACATGCATCTAAAATTGAAGTAAGTAGCCTTTTTTGGGTGGAGGATGATGATGATTGATGAACAGGGCATTTTGGACATGGATGATGCCAATGATGGGGACTGTATGACTCATTGTACAATTGATTACAGTTGGGCCTATAGCTAGGGGTGCGTGCCCCCTCAAAAATGGCAATCTGCAAAAAAAGTCCGCTTTATCGTGCTGAAGTTTGCCGGTTTGTTGGCCTCCATACGCCGGCCCGAGGCATTTGGAATCGAGTTCAACGTCTATAAGAGATAAAAATTTCAAGAAAAAGTAATGGTTTATTACAATAAAATAATACCATGTCAAGAATTGTCAAAAATTTGGAGAGCTTACGGGGCTTTGCCCCCTGGTGCGGGGCCTAAGGGTGGGGCCCTGAACACCACCCGTTCGAAAAGGTTTCCACTTCTGGATACCCCAATAATTCTCTGGCTATGGCCTGATTGTACAATTCATGTGCCAAAACCCACCACATAGAATTTGACAACAGGTGTTGACCAATTGACTTCAAAAAGTAGGCCCATCACTACACTAGACTAGTAGAAGAGAGAGAGTCGGGCTAGCCTCCTCCACTCACCCATTGATAGTCGACGCTGAATGTAGCGGCATAACCCCCCCCCCAGTTCAGTATAGTTGTACCCAAGACCCCATTAAAAAAAAATCTAACAAAAAGACCCCATATTTTTTGAAAAATTAAAGCTTGATTGAAAGAAATTGGGGTATGAACAAGTTCAACTTAACTTGTAAATCATAGAGCTTATTTGTAGTGTGGGTAAATTCAACAGCGAACGAATGCAAACAAGGTATGCATGTTGCAAAGGTGAGCCGCAATCAGCAGTCTTGTGTCACATACAATGAGCGTCCTGGAAATGTTCTTAATGTTTTTCTGTTTAAGCTGCTTTTCTCGTTCTCAAAAATGTAAATTTTTGCTGCCTTTCAACATTTACCCAAATTAATTACGCCGCCATGCGTCCAAACCATGCGTTCACTTCTGGGGTTCACTCGCTCAGAACTCGCCAAGACTTCCATAAAATCAGTAAACACATCGCAGTCATCGCAAATAGTCGTAACAGAGTAGCTACGGCCATGAACTACGCTATGCGGGATATAAGCATTGGGATATGGCGTTCGTATCGAAAGAGGGCACGATCCTACTTAGGCTATTTTGTAGACTATCGCAGTAGCGCAGTCCATCAACATGTGAATACATTCCACCATAACAAATTTTCTCGCATCAGTTCAGATTGTAGAGAGACTAGACCAATCACAGAAAGAAAAGTCTCGGAACTTGCAAATTGGTGCCCATTTCCCCGTATTTTCACACACAAAACGTTCAAAGTCTGGGGACTTCCCTTTGTTATTATAATTACAGTCTTCCAGACTTACCAATTTGGAGCAAATCACTGGTACTTTGAACCTCTATCTGGAATCTGGACTCCCGTTAATGTAATGTGATGTGAATCGATCGATCTACGATGATAATTTTAATACATACAAAATTGAAAGGACATTCACCTATTTGCTGGTAATATACCATTGCTCCGTGCTATCAATTATTGATTATACTAAAATAGCAAATGATCTAACAGAGCATTAGAACTTAGGAATTTTTAGCATGATCATTAATGTCTTGTGGTTCTTCAAACTTTCTTGAATTTTTTTTATCCCCAAACTGACATGTATTCAGTATCGTACCAGTCTAGGCCACAGTTCGGCAATGCGATTATGGGATTGATATTCAAAATACCTTGTTATATATTACTGTTTTGTACTTTATAACATTATAATTTATTCCAATAATGTTTAGTAGTTTTGTTTTGTTTCTGTCGTTCTTTTCTTGTACTGTGTACTTTTGGTTGTTGTGGCCTCGTACATAATTATTAATATATTATTATTCGTTCCCCCTATACTGTTTGCTCTTTTCAGCCTGAAGCATAGTGAAGGAAATGACCCAGATCGATCGATATTACATCACAGACGGCCCCAAGTCCAGTACCCGATGCTCGCTTAAAGACACTATCAGTGATTTGAAAAATATTTAAAAATTGCAGGAATAGCTTGAAAAGTAAGATAAATCTGTGGAATCCTCATAAGTTCCTTTTTCCAACTGAAGAATTGACCGAAAAGGAAGAAAACGGCAGTGTTCCAAGATTCGTTTCTCCATTCAAACTACGTGTGGTGTAATTGTCCAAACAAACAAAAAAAAAAAAAAAACGGACAGTAATGAACTAAACTTCGATTTTGTCCTTATTAAGGTGGCTTTTCTGGTTAAAATCATTTGCAGGGTAGTTAGGTACCCACACTTGTTACAACATACATGCAAAAACTGGCTTTTTGAGATTTTTTTCGATTTTCTAATTTGCAAATCACTGATAGTGTCTTTTAATTGCTTAATGGCTGCATGCTTGACTGCAGTATCCGGACTGGAAGACCGTATGTAAATATAATACAAAGGAACGTCCCCAGACTTTGAACATTTTGGTTGTTTTTCTAATGACTTCTTGGAGCTTAAATATTTGGAATTTTCAGCAGGTAAATTTGAAAAAAATTAAATCTTTGAAATAATGAATTAATTGACGCGGGCCGTTTTCAGACGCGGGCGGTCAACTGGAAACTACATCCAATTCCTTGGCCTTAGTTTAAGCTATTTTGACACTCGTCATCTCAACATTTTAAAAAAGTTAAATTTATACAGTTGTATTTAATAATTTATTTAAACATCCTATTAGCAGGGATAGAGATTTGTTTTTCTTTGCTAATAGTGCTTTAAAAGTGTAATTTTGTGATTGGATCGGAGAAATTAAGTTGATTTTTCTCCCCATTGACATTGTGAATTTGTCGCTCTCAATGTGCAACATTCTGCAACATTTTGATGTTTTGGTTAAGCAATTTTGTGCCTTTAATGCAATAGATTTTTTATTTAAATCTAGTATATGTAAAGATTTTTCATATTGACATGTTCATTGACATGCGTATAACCTGCCACCCAAAACATGATTCCTTTAACGATTGACGGGCAATTCCTTTAAAGGAATTTTATTATGAATATGAGTGCCACCTTACCTTATTAGTATGATAAAATTCTGCTTTCACTGTTTCAGCCGTTCAGTGCGTATGGAATCCGCAGCCTGTTACAGTTGAAATAGTACTGCAGTGGAAACCCGTTTTACAGTTTCACTCCGTCTAAGTCGTAAGTTACCTTCAACGAGATAAAGGAGAACAATAAAACAGAAAAACGGTTGACACAAGCCAACAGCCAGCCTGACAAGACTGACACTGGTGACAACACGTGACACCAGCTGCCACGGTCAACGAACTTTTCTTTATTTAAAGCCTCTTTAACAGATATGATGTAATTGAAATATGTTCAATGAAATATCAGCTGGACGTAGACTTTGATGTAAACGAGTTTAAACACGGATGCATTTCGCGTATATTTTGTGTGTACGTGAATGAATGTGAATGTCAATGTCGCTTAATGCTTGTTACCAGATGCTTGATGACATGTCTATCGAGCATATGGATCTGTCATGCCTCGCTTTAACATGCGACGCCCCGAGACCACCCCTTTGCGGGTCGAGTATGACCTGTCTTCTTGTTTTTAAACTGCCCTTGTTAGTTTTTACTCGACATATGACCTCTTTGGTATGACTAACCCGCTGTACCCCGATATTGATAATTTACTTCCTAGTCAGACTTCACGTAACTTCACACACGATGTGATTACAGGGAATGGTGACCTGTACACACTGAAAACTGGCTTTACGTCCTTGTGGTCCAATGGAACAGACCCACGACAAAACTTTAGAAAACGATTTTTGATAATTAAAGGCTTAAAAATAGTGTGTGTGATGTTGACATATGTGGTATTAGTAGAGTACATGCCTGATTCTAAGCTTTATTGTCAAAACTAGGTTTTATGAAGTTTTGACGCTCCTTAACGGTCCATGGACATGTCTTAAACATACTTATAATACCACCAAAAATGGTTCATTCATAGTATGTATTGGTTTCAAATGAAATCTGCCTGAAGCAGTAAATTGAGAAAACCATATATTTGATAAAAATTGGGCATAAATCAGGGGTGTTTTGGACAAGCTTTCAAAGGAAATCCAAAATGGAAACAGTGATGATCGCACTGGCAAGCGTGACCAGAAGTGACGTCCGCGTAACAAATACGCCTACGCGTCATGATCGTCATGTGGAACGGACGTGCGCGTGCCCTGTTTTCTGGATACGTACACAGTGACACAGTTGAATTCTCGTGATATGCGTCGTACGTGTTGTATCGTATGGCATTAATTTTCCTTGATTTTGATGCCTTAAAATTACGATTATAGGGCTGTTTTGTAGGACGGCTGCACCAGCGGTGACTGTGCCGACAAGGAGCCATCAGAAACAAGGAATAGCTTTATTCAGTTACCGGACAAAGAAAACCGACAAGGAGAGATATCTCGAGTGTGCGGTGCGGTTAGCCCGTGTGAGCTTTGTTTACAACTTGTTACACTGACGTCATTAAACGGGTCAAATCCAACTCCCGCATCTTGATCGCGTTCTGCGAAAACAGGAGAAGGTCCTATCAGTTTGGGTATATTTATCCTTGAAATTTAACACTTTCCCATGTTCACTTTTAAAAATTGTGTTGCGATATGATCAGGATACTGTTGAGGTGAACTAAAATGTAAGAATTAAAAAAATGTCTATCAAGCCGTGTCAGGACCTTTAAAGCTCCCAAGCCATTTGTGTGAAACATGGTACTGTTCAAAACAGCCTCAGGCATAGGCTACTGTGCTGTAATTCTGTCCGTTTACAGACGAAAAATACAAAATTGCGAAATTTATTACAGATGCGACCGATTTGCCTAAGATTGGGAACACATGGAGTAACTACATACTAAGGCTAACGGTTCAGATGTATAAAATCTCAACTTTATTAGGCAGTACAGGGGGACAGGCTTGGATCACGAACTGCCCCTTTAACCATTTGGACATTATCGTAATCACCAATCAGATTCGCACCATTCCAACCCTTTTCCCAAACTGGCAGCCATAGCTGGGGTTTTGCATCTAGTTCTGCTGAGCCATAACGTTTGTCTTTCATTCCGTTTAAAATTTGGACATTATCGTATATCACTATCAGCTAACGTAAAGGTTATGCCGATGCACATGGACCTGGTATCAACAAAGCAAAATGCCAAATTTAAAGTCATCGAGCTGACATCGTCAAGATTTTCAAACTTACTAAACTAGGATATTACAATCTACAAGAACAAGAATCTCCACTGTTTTGTTGACCAACAAAGAACGCGGTCGACCTTTGACACGCCAAACTCCGAAACTGGCAAACCACTCACTCATGACAGTTTTAGGGAGTTAATAATTAATTTGAAAATTTTAAGAAAATTAAGTTGTTTCACAGTATTTGCAAGAACAAAACAACGTGTGGAATCTTGTTCTGTAGTATTGTAATGCTACAGAGTCCTGTTGAGGTAAGTTTGAAAAATCTGGACGTTGTCAGATGACTTTAAATTTGGCATTGCTTATTGTGATACCAAGTCCATGTACAGCGGCATAACCTTTACATTAGCTGATATCGATAATGTCCAAATGTTAAAAGTGAATGAAAGACAAAAAGTTAGGCTCAGCAAGAACTAGGGGGGCATCATGCTTGGAATTCACCCAATGTGCAGAGGAAATTAAGTGTAGCTTTGAATTATAATTAACCCAAGGTGGTAAGAGTTAACAAAGATTTGGGCAGGTTTGGGTTGGAGGAGTACAGGGAACTTTACGTTGTTTTGACATGTCGTGAATGCAAAAGATTGATAAAATGAATCGTTCTGACATGCCCGAAATTCAGTATGACTCCGTTGTACTAGTGGAGCCCCCCCCCCCCCCCAGTAATGGCGGATCAATTGTGATCATCGTTGGTGGTTCGGATTTGTCGTATCAGCTAACGTAAAGGTATGGCAGTGTACATGGACTGGTATCAACAATAAGCAATGCCGAATTTAAAGTCATAGGACATCGTCAAGATTTTTTCAAACTTACCTCAAAACAGGACTCTGTAGCATTACAATACTACAGAACAAGAGTCCACTACAATGTGTTTTCCTCCAAACGGCGAAAAAAAGTACGTATTGGATGAATTTTCAACGCAGAATTATTTACTCCTAAAAACTGTCATGAGTGAGTGGTGGCCAGTTTCGGAGTGTGGCGGGGTCAAAGGTCGACACGTGGTCATTTGTTGGTCAACAAAACAACGTGGGGATTCTTGTTTTTCGTATTGTATAAAGATCTGTTTGAGGTACGTGAAAAATCTGACGATGTCAGATTGACTTAAATTGGCATTTGCTGATTGTTGATACCAAGTCCATGTACAGCGGCATAACCATAGTTAGCGATATCCTTGATAAGTTCCAAATGTTAAAAGCATGAATGAAAACAAAAAGGTGTTATGCTCAGCAGAACTACGATCTGAATCAGATTAGGCTAGGTCTGTGTCGGTGAGAGTGTTTATACAGCTAACAACTCAACGACACTGACTGAGCCAGGTTTTTGTGAGTTCGAGGTAAGATTAGAAAGGAAAATCGGATGACGGTAATAATAAATTTGGATGGAATTAGTATTATGCCACCACTTTAAAATTCGCACCTTAACATGTTTAACATATGCGGTTATCCGTAACTTAACGTTGCCGACTGCGTAGACTGGCAGAATACTAAAGTCTTTCGACAAAAATACATAAGGCGATGGAAAAAAAAAGAACACCTTTTTTACGAGCGGACGACCCTTTTCAAGTGGTCAGTCGGTTTCAGGCGATTTTTTTACATTTTTTCCCCATGTTTTCGGAGGAAATATAAATGGTTTAAAATCGCAAACAAATCGGGGGAAACATGAAATGGTTAAAACAATTTTCTAACAAAATTTTTGCCAAAAATAAATAAATGTTGACTAAAAAAATGCTGTTTTACATGATTTTGGCAAAACTAAAAAATTCAAAAAATGCAAAAATTGGGTCGGGCGGGCCCTTAAAAGCGGGGTGGTTTTCATTTTCATCATCCCTAATTACAAATTTTGATGATGTTTTTTATGTTTTGGTCGGTAAACTACTGCTTTGTCCCTTTGAAAAACGGGCAAAAAAAACACAAAATAATGGTCGCATGGATAAAAGTCAACAGTATACCAGCCCCCCTGACCAGGCATTCCTTGTGAGACCTTGGGTGGGAGTATTTTTTTTTGATTACTTGTAACTAGACTAGGTGGGTTACCGAGTATTACTGCAGTGTTAAATTAGTTAATCTGGTGATCACAGGTAAAAAACAACCTCTCCGTCTAACTGATTCTGATTAGGACACAGATTAGTATGTAGGTAAAATGGGACCTTCCACCACGTAGCCGTTGCATCGCCTTAGGCCCTTTGAAACTTGATTTCCGGTTTAGCGTAAAATTTTTTTCAGCGCATAATGAGGCAACTTTTTTCATTATTCATTATTTTGACAATTTTCATTTCACGACAAAATCAACACCTTCTGCATGTACTAACATGTACTAAAGGACCCAAATCCACATCTGACTGTTATTTACTGCTTTTGTACATCTCACATTGACTACATGCATACCTTTAAAGTTTCCATATACTAACAGATGTTCAAAGTTATTGTTGGCAATATTTGATTTTGTGAGATTGCCTGATGAACTCCTGTAGCAGTTTTGGCATGCAATTGCATGTCAAAGCTGGACCACACAAAATCTGTTTTTATAGTTATTTCATATATTTATAATTAAAACAAAATTATTTTATTGTTTTTGAAGAGTGTATTTGTATAAAATACAGATAACGATTAATAAAAGAAATTTTATATTTTTACAAGCAGCTTTTATTTTGTCATCTTGTGTATTTAACTGAACGTTGAAATTTTCTTGCAGCCAGGTGCATCAAGTCAATGACAAATCAAGATGAACCAAAATAGCCAATTTGTATTCCACACAATTGCTCAACAACACCATTGATACAAAAAACAAAAAAAACAGGAACCATCTAGTAACCATTTGAGACCACCCAAAGTGTCCACTTTTCTTTAAAAATCATTATTTTGACTATTTTGAACCAGAACTACTGAATTGGTATCCAGGCATTCTCATCATCCATTGAAATACAAAGGAGCCGAAAACACTGGGAACCATACAGAAACCATCTAGGAACCATCCAAAGTATCCTAAACTTTTGTTTAAAAATCACCATCTTTGCCATCTTGAATCAAAATAGCCAATTTGCTCAACAACTATTGATACAACAAGAAGCCCAAAAAACAGGAACCATATGCATCCAGTAACCATCTGAGACCATCCAAAGTGTCCACTTTTCTTTAAAAATCATTATTTTGAACATCTTGAACCAAAATAGCCAATTTGCATTCCACACAACTGCTCAACAACCATTGATACACAAAGGAGACGAAAACACTGGGAACCACCCAGAAACTGGGAACCAATCCAAAGTGTCCACTTTTATTTCAGAATAATTATTTTGATCATTTTGGACCAACATAGCCAATTTGGGGTTCGGACAATGCTAAATAGCCATTGAAATACAAAGGAACCAAAAACCCCTGGAACTGGCAAGAAACCATCGGGGAATCATCCAAAGTGTCCACTTTTCTTTAAAAAATTATTATTTTGATCATTTTAAACCAAAATAGCCAATTTGGGTTCCAGCAATGGTCAACAACCATTGATACACAAATGATAAAAAAAAAACACAGAGAACCATCCAGAAACCATCTGGGAACCATCCTAGTGTCCACTTTTGTGAGAAAAAAATGGTTATTTTGACTACCAAAGTAGCTGATTTTGAGTGTAGGAAATGCTCATCAACTATTGAAACACAAAGTAGCCATGGCTAACACAGGGAACCATCCATAAATCACCAAAAAAATGCACTCCCTCGCCTCCCATACCCCTCACCCCACCCCACCCCCACCGCCCATCTCTCCATATTTCCTAACTCTACTTTTCAAACTTGATCGGCAATTTATATTATGTACCTTTACATTACAACAGTGGCTCCTAATTGACTTGCACTACTTGAAAAGACCACCCACGTTGAGTTCAAGTCTTTGTGGTTTACTGCCGACACTCCGACTTTTAATAAATTGTCGGGTGAAAAGTGCTGTGGAAACGCATTTTTCAAAAGCAAATTTCTAATTGAAGCTTCCTTATATATAGTAAGGTATTTGGTGTCAACCCTGATTGAGACTCAAGTGTTTTTTATGTCAGAATGTGGTCGTCAGCCGAATTACCAGCAGGTTAAAACGGGCCATCCGGCACTAGTTTTGAAAATTCTGACGACCGGATTACCGCTAATTCGAATGCTGTACGGACATATGTTGGGATTACCAACCTGAGATGTCCGTATTTTGCCCGTTTTAGACTTTTAAACACCTTAAATCATTAAACAATGACAGGAAAAGATCAATTTAAATAAATAATGAATTTTTTTTTTTCAAGATCTTGACCACCAACGCGGTGGAATTTCATAAACGCGGGTCGGTGTGAACGCTAAACCGGCACAATCGAGTCAAGGGCCTAATATCTAAGAATTCTTTTTGACAAAATTGGTGTGATATTTTCAGGAGGTTAGGTATGGAAGTCTTTGGAAAAAAACTTTGCCCAACTAGTATTGAGATGAATATAATTTGGCACAATCACGATTTATAAGTAAAAAAAAAAGAAAAAAATCCCCAACCCAACATTCTAAAAAAAATGGATAAAAAAAACACTTTGCTGGACCATTGTCACCTTTTGCAATAAGAAAACGGGCGGAAATGGACACAATGCCACACCTGACCCAAACTTATTCCAGCTGCCCCATCTGCAATTGGTGCATCCCCAAGGATGAAATTGAAATTCTTTCTTTTCTTGGCCACAGTTGAGTGTCTAGTTGGTTTGTCATGATGGTTTATGGGTTCTTCCCCCACCAATGGGAAGGATTTGGGAATTCTTTTTTGTCTTTCGTTATCCATATTTGTGTCTTTTTTCTTTAGCTATAAACCTACTCTAACCTAACCAACCTGAACATGAGCTCAAGGGCGAAGGTGTTGGGAATTCGGCCAGGAGATTAGGTTACCTGTGGGAGAGGAAAGAGCACGTTGAATCCTCTAACAAGTGAAAGGATTGTACAGATGGTCAAGGTCTCTTCAACCCAGCAACAGAAGGGCTTACTCCATTCAGGTAGGACTTTAAAGGTGCTTGGTTCGGATCGCCTTTGGGACCCCCCCCCTGATTTAACAACCCGAATAGTATCTTTTTTAAAATATCCGATGAAGGCCGTATTTTTTTTTTTGTCGGTCCTGAAATTTCAGCTTTTAAATCCATTTCTTTTCTCTCCTTTCTCAAGATACAGATCAAAAAGACCATTTTAATGGTTAACCACAATATTAGCAACAGTGTGAACGGGCATTGTACTATGCAGTATCGCTTCAGCGACATCAAATCGCAAGTTTGTTTCCCACGGTACTTGATGGTCTGTTGTGTACAAGTGTCAGGCTCCATATCAAGTAGAGAAAACTGATAGCCAAAAATCCGGTATGCCAGACTCATTTCAACAAAGTATAAATGCCTTCCCTTTGCTCCTAAGGCTACTATATAATATAATATATCTATTATAATATTTTGTAATAGGATTAAATATATTCATCCCCCCTATATCTAAAGATATCCCCCCCCCCCCCCAACCCCCCCCCTAAATGCTTAATTTTTTCCAAAGTTAGAGAGAAACCAGATTTTTTTTGTTTTCAATTCGGTAAACATTTTAATACACATTAACGATTTATAAAACAGTATTTTTGGAAATTATTTTGATAGTGAGAAGGGAAAATGTAACTTCTCTCATACTGGAAACTTCACAGCAGATTTGTGCTAAAAATGTGTTACATTCAGATGATTTTTGATAGCCAGCTAAAAAAAATGTGTAACTTTGGATGATTTTGATAAGCCAGTTTAAAATTATTTCACCCAAAGTCCATGAAGTTTTAAAATTTCAATTACATCCTAAAACCCTCCACTTGATTTTGGGAAACTGGTCCGCTATTGTCGGGGCAGCTATTGTTCGTAAATATAGCCATCAATCATTGCTTTTAATACTTTATTCCCCTTTCACTACAGGAATACTTGACCGCAGGGTGCCTTGCGTTCCGATGATCTCCAAGGAGGCGTCCACCTTATCCTGGTGTCAAGCAGGTTCCTATTAATCAGCTTATAGAGGGGAGGACGTACTGTTTCTTCTGCCACAACACCATCAGGCTCAAAACCAGGCGAATATGCCGCTAACTGGATGCTCTCTTAGAAAGGTGACAAGGGAAATAAAAAAGTTTGTCTTGGACTGCTATTTTGTATTTAGCATATTAAAGGAGAAACTTTGTAACTAAGAAAATTTATATTAATATACGCTTTTAAAAAATAATTATTGAACACATCATCGAATCCGAGTGGGTTTTCTTTGGAACACGGAATTAGTACTATACCATAAAAATGAAATTAAAAAAGATTTTTGTCTGACCATGTGGCCGCCTTTTGAAATTCTTGCTATTTCAAAATATGGATAGCTTATACGTGGTTATGTGATACGGACGGCACAGTATCTCGTAACACCTTCACCATTGAAAACTTTATAATGTGTATATCCTATAGCATGTATGATGCCAAACAGGGTGGCCGGGCCGTATATCATAACACGTTATACACCAGCGCGTTTTTTAAATAGCGCATGGTCAGACTAGGATGGTTTAAGATCATTTTTTTATGGTTATAAATAATTTTCGTTTTTTGAGTGAAACCACTCTATATGTGGTCAATAAATTATTTTAAAAATGGAATATATTGTATAATCTTATTCGTTGTACGGTTCCCGTACGGATTATCATATTTTTAATGTCGTCTGCAAGAATTGCAGGAGCACTTACCAGCCCTTAAAGGCTGACTCAGAGATTTTTTTGAAATATAATTTTGTTTTGTGTAGTATTAAAATAATAGTCCTAGAACTAAAGAAATCAACTAAAATGCCTAAGTCCAAAGTTAGAGAGATCAATTTTCTATTTGTTCATGCAGTAAACATTTGTGCACAGTACAACAGACATTGCCATACGCCCACAGAGGATTTGGAAAAGTTACTCTAAAGTCACCTGAATAACGACCAAACACTAACTTATTTACAGGAGGAAACACGGTACTGTATCAACGGTGAAACAGGCAATGATGACTGAACCAGAGCTACACAATAGCCGTCACCCAACCGGGATGGGCAATAACACAAACTGGTGTAACCACTTCCCTTCAAAAAGTGGGAGAGGAGAAAGGCGTTAATAATATAAAGGAGTCTTATGGCTAATACTAAAAAAAAAACACTTAGAGTCATTGATCAAAGTCACAAAATGTGAGTCACTGTCCAAGTCACAAAATGATGGCAAAAAGTACCTAGTCCAGTTCAAAGGACCAAAGGTTATCAAAAAAACTTAAGCACTCAATAGCGGTAGTAGGACTACCCTCCAGCCTTTGGGGATTATTTGCCCTTAATTAATAAACATAAGCGCTGTGAAACACAACCTAATCAAAGCAAATCTTCAAGTGCTTAGGAAGTTTACGATGACGTCCAGAACGTCTTGGCAAGCTATGAGGTGCTGTCTCTAGGTTTACACTATTCATAGGGCTGCAGAACAGGATAAGATTACTAGCGCCTAAATGTTGGACTGAGCTCCAGTGATTGAGTGGCTTTCTGGTTTGGGTAGTACTAGTAAAGGAGGATCTTAGTAGAACTGGCTAGTGAGATAGTTCAGATGGAATAAGCGGTGGCGTCGGGGGTTTGGCAGGCTCAATTATAGATGTCCTCACGTCGGTGTCAATGATGCTGGGATGATCCAAACGGCAGATGAGTTGGGTTGTGCTCAAGTGATTGGGGCCTTATAGCATTCTGACTTTTTGATACGATACGGAAGTATTTCTCAACTGAGATCCATCAAACTTGCGAACATTACGCCACATGTCCTCGACGGAAGTGACAAATATCTGTTCCGGGCAGTGATTTGTCGCTGTCTGAATACAGGTACACTAGGTTCACGACTTCCACTTGGAGTGGTGGGGGAAACTATCCTAAGGGTGCCTTTGACTTTTCACTATGGGGGTGATTTGCTGATCGATCTGATTGGACTGGATCATCTGGTGGTCAGATAAAGGTATTTGCTGGTTGTGAATGATCTCCCGTTGAGGCCACATCTCACGGAAGACGAGGGGACCGCGACGAATACGAGAAAATTTAGACATGCGTGGCGATGTGGAGGTGAGAATGATTGAGAGGGGATACAGGGCGCCATGGGTTCCTGGCGTAACAGTTCAGCTCTAATTCGCGAACTTTGCTTTTGCTATGGGATTATTGTTTACACATTCGGACCGACGTCCAACCTCAATGCTAATGCGATATGCCTGAGGAGCTCCAAATCAGCGACCAGGAGTGAGGAAGAAACCAGGGGCCGGATCAGTCCGAATGACGAGCGGTGTGCGCCAATCCAGTGAAGCATTTCTATGCCGAGGAGGATCAAGGCATCACGAAGCGTGCATGTGGTGTGGTTATCCACAGCACGAGCGTGGTGAATGACGTGGTGTTTTTCCCGCAGAATAAGGAATCAACTGGCGGTTACGCTTAAGGACATTTGCTGAAAATGAGACGCCAACAGCTTCAGGAGGGGGAATCTCCTGTGGAGGCTTGATCAGAGTGTGTGGAAGGTTGCAGAAGGGGATGCACCCTAGTGATGACAGCTGGATGTCACCTGTTCAATAGACTTGTCCATGGCCATCATTAGGGTAGGGTTTGGCCACGTTTAGCAAGAGTTGGATAAGTGGGTACTTGTGATCGTGCCCCCACCCCAGAAGTGATGTTTTGTCAGTCCATTACACGTAACCGTCCGTCGGTACATTTGTCTAAAAGACTGTTGTTTTGAAGGTGTTTTGTAGTGCATCAATATGACAATACAGAACGCTTCATAACAATTGGTTAAAGGCGCCTATCAGTGATGTGCTAAAGCAGATAATCAAAAAATAATCAAAATCAGATTTGTGCATGTCTCTAACAGTAAAGGTATCCTAACATACCCTGAATGATAAGACCAAAAGATAACTAATAAGGAAAAATCGATATTTTAGTCATTACTGGTCCGTACAGACACTTATACAACAGTAATTGAATGGAGATTCATATGCTGTGAACACGCCGTTTTTTCTTTTATGGCAATTCTTCAGTGGAAAAAGTAACTTAAAGAGACATGGCACATTTGAAATGTGCGCCCTCAAGATTTTTCCTCAAAACTCGATATTTTTTGAATGGTTGAAAGGGCCTTTAATAATAACAAAAGCCCTCAACCGAAATAATTAAGACCAGAACAGTTTTCCTATGGGTAAACTGGAAGATGCCGTTGTTTTAATTAGCGTAGCCGGCGACTTGGCGAAATCAGCATGAACGACGAAAATGGGTTTAACACAAGAACACGCACGCCGTTGCGGCATGTTTTCTCACGTTATGTACACTGTTTGACCGGTGTGAACCCTTTGTGTTGTTTAGACTCAATGAGAGAGTAAAACTATTCTGGTAATATACACATTTGTTGATTAAAGTTATGAAAAATTAAACATTAGGCTACAAATTAGCTGGATGTCTTTATTTCCTCATATCAATGGCCCTATTGTTTTGGGGTATGTTTATTTTTATGTGTATATAAAAAAAATATATCTCTGTTCTTCCAATGGCCTAGACTATCTTTGGAGCAACATTGACAGAAGCATTTCATCTTGGGAAAATGTGCCAGTGCCGCTTACGGGAATTCTACAGGCTTTCTAATTCAAAATAGGTATTTTGCAATTTCAAGTATGTTGACTCTTTCCGAGGGAATCCCTGATCGTGTCTTAATAACAATTGGTGGTCAATACTTACTACAGTACGCCTGTCTTGGATTGGTGCGGACATTAGTCCCGTCCCACACCCCTTAAGATTGGAGTGACAGTACACAAATATGAGGTTCAGCGTAGCAAGCCGGAAAAAAAAAAGTTTGTCAATTCACAAATTTAAGGGAAGAGAATGGGTTGTATAGTTTTTGCTGTTTATGATTTAAAGTTTTCCTGGTGAGAATTGATGAGGCTCTCACATTCCCCTCCTCCCTTCTCATTCCACCCCACTTTCTCTCTCATTCTTTGTCTCACTTGATCTATCTGCTTCCCTGACTCTCTATTCCACCTCTCGCTCCCTCTGCTCTCTCTTTACCTCTCTCTCTTCTCTTCTTTACCTTCTCCTCTCTTCTTCTCTTCTCTTTACTCATTCTTTTTTATCCATTTATACAATTACAATGATCCAAATAGTGCATTTTTTGTGCTCAAAAAAAGCATCAGACACCCTTATGCCACATTAAAAATTCGGTGCGCCCATGCCTAGTAGCGGTCCCACGCTGCTCGGTACGCCCATCACTATCGACACTGGCATCCATGATCCTGTGCTTTTTGTGTCTCAGTGCGGGGCACCATTGTTGAATTTTTATGGGATATTATAATAACTTTTCCCTGATCGCCTTTGATGAGACTATTATATTATAATCGCATTGGAGGATGTTTTGTACAACTACTGTTCATCGGAGCTTCGGTGGATGACGTGCTGATGGTGATGTTTGTGAAGATTTTCAAGATTGGAATACGGAGATAGAATTCGGAAGGTCAAATTCGAAGATCAGAATTGGTAAAGATAAGTAGTAGGTATTTATCCCTTCACATGGGTGCCCCGCGAGCCTCAGGCTCTTTGAGTCGATCGTACTGCGGGTATTAAGTGTGCTTATTCCTTGGCCAGGGTTAGCTCCCCCCTATGTAAGACCACAATTTGACCGCCAGGGCATGTGGGGACAGTCCCGTTCGTGTCTGCTCACCATTGCATTAAATTTTATTTTCTCTTTCGCCCTTGTTCTAGCCTCCCGGTGCAACCAGTCATCTGTTTTTCCAGTGTATGTCCAGCTCGTTGCGAGAATCTCTCATTTTTCAAGATTTCGGGGGGGGGGGGTTGCCTGAGTCTGTCTTGTCTCGTCCTGTAGTGTCTCTTGGCTTATCCTATTTCATTTGGATATCCAGGTTCTCGGCACGGTTATTACTGTATATAACATCGCTGCATGTTCGTCTTACTTTGAGTGCAGAGAAAGATGTATTTACCGTGCATCCGCAGATGTTTGGGTAAGAGTTCTTCGAAGACAAGACAAGAACCTATGAACAGGTGTGGAAGGTGTTATGTTCAGAGAAGGACCGAGATATATATGCACTAGTATGGTCAGAATTGGAATCCAGAAGTATTGGACGAATTGGATGTGTATATGGAGGAAAGAAAAGATGATTTAGGCCAAGGCTAACAGAAATTCCATTCTCGTCAAGGGCATCTCCCTCCGGTGAAGCGACCCGCTGAAGACTTACCAAAATATTTCTACAATCCCAGACCAATAAGATCTACCTTGTTGATAGTCTCAGGCGCTATACTCGTGGGTGCAGAGGCTACATAACAGTTTGTAGGGCAAGTGCCCAGCCAACACTATCTCTTATGAGGATAAAGGGCCCAGGGGCGGGCGGCCAAGAAATTCGAATTTCAGACGTCGCCATTGGTTTAACAAGTAAAGCATAATCTGACAAAAAAATTTTATATGTTGTACAGGAATATTTTTATTCCAAAAACCGTTGGAGTGAAGAATCAACTCCACTGGAAGGGTTATTTCTTGAGGTTTTTTTTTGAATGAATACGACGAGGACGAGGTCGTATTGTGGGTTCATGGGACCACCCATGAGTGTACCCACATCAAAGCACCCAAATCAGTTTGTGGTTTGCCACTCCGTATTGTTAAATTTGTTTTGATTATTTTCTGGTGAGTTGCGAAATGAATTGAGGCTTGGCCGCCCCGCCTGAAAGGCTTGATGATGTGAATCAGAGTGGATTAAGTGAATACTTTGGACTGGCTAATCTATCCACTCTTACATGCATAGTGAATGGGAAATTATCACGGGTGAGTAGCCGACGATGCCGCCTTCTACAAGTTTAAAGAATCAAAACCATGCGCTATTGTGACGGTGGTACGGTAAGAGAAGGCTAGGCTATCTACACTTTAGTTATCCAGCCAAGCTGCGAATCACTGTTATTCAACGTTGAAGATACTTGCCTCGGTCCGATGATGATTATCAATACGTGAGCAGTCGGTCTGTCACATGTCTCGTAGAGCAAAGATAGATAAGCCGTATCCACGGGATCCGTGGGGATGCATCATGATTAAGTCGAGTTACGCAACCTTGGTAGCAGTCAATAGAGACCATCGGCCATGTTAAGACCTATTTATGTTGATGTAGATAACTTGGAAATGGTCACGGTGGTACCGTTAAGACCGGGAGGCTGTTCGTGGTGGCTCGTAGCATTGTGTGATGATGTTTTAGAAATAATTAATGGAGTGTCATGATATTCTTGAGTCTGTTCTACTACTTGACGACGTGTTCCCGTCCGTGGGTTTAACTCGGTTCTATTACGCGAGACAGAACGCGATGTTACTGTTAATTAATGACGGGTCATGATTTAGTTATACAAGAAATGAGTATTTCTACGCGATAGTGGAGTTCAGATATTCTTTTAAAACGAGGTCAGAGCCTTTCCTCACGGCTCCGAGAAAAGTTAGAGTTGTTGATGCAGAGGTGTTTATCAAGAAGAGAAATATCTTACTCCGCCTCATTTCAGGTACAGTTGGTTACAGTCAGCCTGTCCGTCTGCACTAAACGATCGACGTGGATGTTACAGTGGTTATTGTGTTTGTGAAAGTGCTTCTGTCGTCTTCCCGTCGAGGATTGCGTCGGGCAGTCACCATTGTTATCGGATGTAAACGCTTCTACCTTCCCTCCGTAGAACCAAACCCGTTCTCATCTAGTCAACCATAGGGCCATTGTCTGCCATCTTTAACCGTTCATTCTCCGTTTTCCTACAAGTCTAGTCAAGCGTTAGCCGTTCGGCGTGCTTTCAGCAATGTTCCTCCTCTCCCGTACAATCATTTTGTAACAGAAAGGTGGTGACCGATTAGGTGTCTCTGGTGCTTCTAGACGCCGTCGAATTCAGAGGTTTAGTTTTATATGCCAGTCTCGGAGAGATCTCGTGCTAGTAGTTGCCGTTTCTCCGTACAGAGATAGCTCACGTTAAGAATTCTTTCACCACCGCCAGAGGGTTCATTAGAGTTAGCAAGAAAAGACATCCAGATTTCCTCGCATATTTATGAAAGTTTTAGAGGCTCTTCGGAATAGTTCTTCACGTCGTGGACCAAAGTTCTATGCAGAGGGATATTTCTGTCACAGGACATAGTGATGCCTTTTCATATCTTATACTAAAGAACTTCCAGATCCGATTATGGTATTAGAAGGCAGTTTTGACTCGACGGGAAACGTTCCTCTGGCAACAATGACATAGCCCTTTAGTGACGCTTTTATAAAGGTCAAGTGGAATGAGGTCTATGATTTTTCGAAAAGCACGAGTAAGATGGGGGGACTGAGTTGTTCAATGTAGTGTTAAGAAATCTATAGCTGCGGTAAAGTTAGTCTGCCTCCATGATTGTGAGCGGAATAAAGTGGTATGTTATGACGATATCTTAGCAAGTAACCTTCCGGACTGGGGTTATTCTTCATGCTCATTTCTTATTGTTCATTCACAGCTGTGAGCCTACCTCAGGGAAGCTCTCTTCCTATTGCAGTTCAAGCTGAGATGTCTGAGACTACTCAACCACTATGGCTAAGTTCTATCTGTCCACTCATTGCACTTTCTAGACGATTATATACCAGTTTAGGAGCGCCACTGGTGAAAGTTGGGTAAAGATTCTGATATTTGAGAGCAGGATACCAAACTGTGAAAGATTCCCAGATTTGTGGGCGCTTTTATTTCCGATGTCGCTCATGCTTGAAAAAGTACCTATTTCCTATGTTCTGTCCTGCTCGTCAGTGTTTGAAGGTTTGAAAGTGATTGATTGACTATTCTTCCACGATACTTAGCGACAGTTTGTTTGCTTAGCTGCTACACATTACCTGAAACAGTTGGTGAAGCCTTGATCTGTGCTGATCTAGACGAGGACTATTGAGAGTTCAGAAGTCTATTTGGAAAAGTTATCCAAAAGACTCCCCTTTCAGATGGAATTCTGAGTCTTCCATACAGTGAGGAAGATTTCGAGGGTTCTTCAACAGTTCCTTGGTTCCACTCTTGCTAGGGATTAGATAAGTCTGAGAGAAAGACTTTACGGTAGCCGCGTCCATGCATCAGCTGGGGGTGAAGATGGTTCTTCTAGTCTCATATGAATAGCAGGGGTAAAATTCACGCAGAGACCATGCCCATCCGCTGGAGTGAAGGCTGTTCCTTCTAACGTATTAATATGGAGTAGATTCATGAACGAATGTAAGATGGTAATCTTCGAATTTGTACAGATTGCCCGTGATGGTTTGAGTACCACGAGTGTAGCTTACTGCTAAGTCATCTTAGGAGCGTTTGTGGGAGCCTTGTGGAGCTGTCTTAAGTAGCTATTGAGAGATGTTCGGTTTCTATGACAGATGTACCTTCAAGTTCCTGCAGGCCTTTTCCAACGTTTGATATCGGAGAAGAATGCTGTTGATGCTTGAACCTGATAGCAAAGATGGTCTCTGAATTATCGTGGGATAAGGATCTCTTTGGAGGTCAGGGATCTAGCTTAGCTGCTCAAGAAGAGGATCGTGCCAAGCTGTAGATCAAGCTATCAAGAAATTAACCATTGGAGTCGAAGGTTCTTCAGGACTTACTTAAACCTTTTTGATTATGGCTACAAGAGAAGGGCTTCCACTTTTACTATATACCTGCCAACAGAGGAAACAGAGGTTCTATTCGGAAGTCGATAGACTATTAAGGCAGCAAATCAACATCGAGGTCCAGACAGTATAGAAGGTATTCCTTCTACTCAAAGTCTTAGAGGCGTCTGTTGTGGCGCGAGTAAGTGAGGAAGTTTCAACTGATCCTACTTACCTATGATCCCAGTGGGGGCGTATAAGAGACCAGTTTCCGGCGTTAGCGGTCGATATCCTTAGATATCGTGTTCTGCAGACTTTCTCCGAAGGTTACATTCAGAGTGTACCACTCGTCCGACGATTGAAGGCAGATTTTGTTTCTACCCTATGCCAAAAAAAGGACATTTCAAGGCTATGGTTCTAGAATGAAGTGAAGGAGTTATTTAGGAAAAAGGAAAATTTTTTTTTTTTTTTACAATTATAAATCTATGGAAGGATCTACTCTTCTAGATCCGTAGGAAACAGGAGAACTCTAACCAGTCTTCAACTTACACTCCCTGTACAGATTTATTCGTCGGAAAGCCTTTTCAAAATGAGAAACTCTTCCGCTGTTTGTATCTAGGAGTTGTATTAGGGCTGGTTCGGCACACGTTAGACTAAAGGATTCTTATATCCTTGTCATGTTTTTCATCATAAACTATGGCTTAGCTTCCTATTCGACAACCAGTCTTACGAGTTTCGAGTTCTGACATTCGGGTCTTGCTAATGCCTTACAGTTACAAGATTATAGAACAGCGGAACCATCTGAGAAGGAGGGCGATCAGATATTCGTCTATTTCGACGACTGCATGATTGTAGCACCAAACTAGTCTAGTATGATAGTTAGTTAACATGGTTCAGATAACTTTAAGATTATAACTCTTCCGAGTTGAAGCTGGGTTTATTGGAGCAAATCCTTAGATCTGATGACATTCAAAGCTTTTCCAACTGCGAAGAATTGCAGGATTTTTAGATTGCATCCTGCTCATTATAGAGAGTTCATCTCCAGCTCATGATATGTTTGCTGCTTAGGATTGTGGCAAGTTGTAGACCTTATACCCTTCTGCAGATTGTGGTCGGAAATTTTTCCAGCCTACACTGAGGAGTTTCTACTAAGATACTGTCAGGACATATATACCAAGTCCTTTGAATATAAGTTTGTGCGTATTTCGATGGTTAGCAATCTAGGTCTTATGTGGAGGTAGGTAATTTCAAAGAACTTCACACCCAAGCAGATTTACGACAGCTTCTTCCGAGACAGGTTTAGAAAGCATTGCAATTGAGGTCCCACCAAATAAGGAGAAGTGGTGTCAAATATTATAAGGAAAGCTCCACTATTGTACTAGAGTGCTAACGCGTATGTGAAAATTAAGGAGATTCAAAGAGACGTTATCTGTGAAATCGGGGCAATGAAAAATCGATCAGCTTTATGTCCACTGTAGTTGCCCTACGATTAACACCAAGGAGGAACAGGAGTATCCTCATGTGTACCATGATTATCCGCCACGCACTTGGTGCCAGAATCATTTGATTACCCTGAAGGCCGGAACATCTCCTGGAGTTATCAAACTATTTCCTAGACCAGTTTTTTCCAGGGGAAAGTCAGCAAATATGATAGCTTACTCGTAATCTACTGTGGAGGCGGATTTCAACAGTCGTATTTACCAGATGATTTTCTAGATTACACAGGCCATAGTCGATCTGTTGCAAGCATGGACTATTTCAACACTCCCAACTACTTAAAGTATGAAACATGTTGCTGGCAGACGAGAAAGCTTGGGTGAGGAGACTGCTTTATTATAAGTTGGTCAATCTGATTGCTAAATTTCTGCAAAGTTTTAGCAATCAAATGTCATGCAGGATGCTGCTTATAGCCCCTTTTGGTCACGTAAGGTTGGATTTTAAGGATGGTCAGTTTATTAGAGGATTCATCCGAGACGGATTCCTGTGAGGCCAACTGCTGGTAAATAGAAAATCGCTAGAGTGACGCTTCTAGGTTAAATCTCTATATTTGACTGGTGTAGCTTTTCCCAGCTGCCTTCTATGCAAGGATTTTCAGTAGAAGCGGCCTCCTTGGCAGCAGATCCTAGAAGGAAGGCACCCCTCCAGATCGACGATAGTAGACCGACGCTTCGACGTCTGGTGAAGAAATTCTAAGTTGATCCATACAGCTTCTGTGGCGACGTGACAACTCTTGGATGGATAGCGTGTACATCTCATCTGGCTCGAATCGTGTACATCACCCTCGGCAAAAAAAAAAAATATTAAATGAAATGAGGTTGCTATTTCGGTTTGGACAGAAACAATAAGATATTTATGGGTCTATGTTGAGAAACATAACAACCGCCGAACTCTGGATCGGGTTGGTGTTTTGTCGGCAGTATTTCAATTAAAACTTTTTAGGGTGTACATCGCCAACTTTAAACACATCCGAGAATTGATGCAAAGTTTCACGGATCGGCTATTTATTCGGAAAATGGTAATAAAAGTATTTCTCGGATTTATAGCCAAAACACAGTCACTCGATTTTATACCTCGGGCCTACAGTTCTTCCAGAGCTTCCTAGTGTTAATGGTGATCCTGAGAATAACCATCGGTGTCCAGTCGGAGCTTCGAGATTTTCTACTCTCTACCGTTCTTGGAAAATTATGGATTCCCTCAATTTCTGACCAACTTTTTCATCACTTACTTAAACTGCAGGCAAAGGCAAACATAATCGTGGGTCATTCTCGATCTCTCTTGACGCTTTTAAAGTGAAAGCCTCGTCACAGGACAGTAACATCGCATTAACCTGCTGCTTATGGAATTTGAAGTTAGGCAAACATCTTGGGTTTTTAACTTAAGGGAGATCATCGGGATAAAATGGTTAGAGAAAAATTACCCATTAAAATCAAAACTCTACTACAATTAGTCCAAACGGACTATGGTAAGGATTGAACTCTCCTCCACAAATTTTTGCAGTTTCAAGACTGGGTGATGTGTTTCGTGTTTTTATTATTTTTAAAAAATTCCCTAATTTGTCACAATAACTAATTTTTCAGGCTTAAATGGAAGATGCTTTTAAGCTGAAACTCCCAGGGAGTGGATTATAAACAAACTACCTAAAAATCTATCGTTAGCTTTTTTTAAAGGTTTAATTTTTTAGAAAATTATTTTAGGGAAAAACTAATTAGGGAAAAATAAAAAACACCTAGTTATTTCAAATGAAACACTCAATCTGCAAAAATATAACGTGAGCATTTTTCTAATTGGATTTCCTTTCATATGACACCTTTTCATCACCAAGGGAGTTGCAGTTTCTTATAGGAAAAATTCATGAAAGTGGACTACTCAGTATTTACTAGGAAATACTTCAACAAAAAGTTAGTGTTGTTGCGACCACCTGTCCTTTGCCTTTGATGACACACAGCAAAATAAAAATGTATGGATTTTTGATCTTTCTTTTAACCATTAAAAATAAACACCAAATCTTATAATCATCAAATTTGGAGAAATAATTGAAATAAAATGTGTAGTTTTTCACAAAATTGCCCGATTGTTGGTCATATTCCTAACTGCAAAAAACAAATCAGCCCTGTAACAAGGTCTATGGGAATGAAAAACACATGATGTGACATATCATCCTAACAAAACGCCTTTTTGGAAAAACTTAAAATTTTGCACAGATGTTTCTTTCACCATTACCAAATTTCATGCAGAATTCAACAATCTGGGCATGAAGCCGGAGCCGATAATCCTACCTTAAGAGGTAACATTACTGGCATTTTGGAAGCAGCAGGATGGAGGACGTCACCAACGTTCCAGAATGTTGGTATGAAAGGACGTCCTTACTAGTTTATAAAATTGTGACCAAAAACCATCCTGTCAGCAAGCCCCCCAACAGCAAAGAGTAGAGGAAGGATCTTAAGCATCATTACCATTATGCTTATAAGGTGAGATGGTGGGTATATATATATACAAACTTATATGCTTCGACATTAGAGGTTGCTAATGCTATCATGATATATGTATATGGATGTAACTGGGGCAAAATTATTTCAGCGTGCATAGAATTCACCCATTGGGTGAACGCCCCGAAGCAACGGAGGAATATGGTCCACTTCCTCCACCGAGTGACCAGTGTGCCAGTCATTGCACTCGTTGGACATTCGCTAATGTATAAAAATGGATGATGAATGAAATAGATAATACTCACCAAACATGTGAGATTGTTCTATTTTAAATGTACTTACGAAGGATCCAATAGTAACCCGCATCCGGCCCTTCCGCAAATGGAGCCTTGGGGAAGGTACAAAAATGAGAAAAGGATCAGGAGCCGTGGCGGAAGAGTGATGGCGTACCGATGCCCTAGCGTCGGGGGGACCGCTACAAGGCATGGGCGCACCGAATGTTTAATGTGGCCATATGTAAGGGTCGTATGATGGGCTTTTTTGCGCACCACAAAATGACACTAGTTGGAATCATTCGTAAGTAACATGTATAAAATAGAACAATTCACAAGTTTTGGTGGTTAGATTCTGCTCAATTCACTCACTCTCAGAGTTACAATTTATGTCAGGTTTTTTTTCAAAAAATTGAATAGTATTTTCATTCACATATCAGATCAGTATAATAGGGCATGTCAAATGAGTCCAACAAGGTCAGTAGTTTGGGGGCTGGCTTCAAAATGAAGGATTTAAGAACGCTATCTCAAACCACTGACACAAGTGACCAGCAGCCTTGGCACTTGAACTATTGTTTTTATTGATTTGAATAATAAACATTGTTCCACCGAAAAACCAGGTGCAACGGCAAATGCAACCAATGGCAGGTTGAAGCTACCGTCCCTTTGTGTTTAACATTTAGACAGCTCTTCCCAAAGGGTGTTTTAAACCAATCCATAATGCATTTGCAGTGTGCCTAATTACTGTCTGTACCGATACAGTGGCTGGTGCCATGGGGGCTTCCCCCAATTTTTTCTTGTTCCCTAGTTTGCACCCCCCCCCCCGACGGAAAAAGAAAAAATGAGGGATTTTGGCAAAAATTTGGCGATTTTGATACTTTGCCCACCCCTCCCCCCTCCCGAATTCACCTTTTCCCCATTCGCCTCCGAAAAAAGAGGTCTGGCGCTGCCACTGTACAAAAAAACACTGGCAGACCTTCATGATAGTTATAAGTGTTCAAGAAGTTAAAGAATGCAAGACAGTTCATGATCATGCATAGAATTATCCAAGTACTAGTGCCTTGTGGATGAAATGGATGGAAATGGAAGGCATAAGTGTTGTAGTTGCAATGGAGTAAGCTGTAGTTGATAAGTCTTCCATAGGGCATACAATAACTCTTAAGAATGCAGTGTACATTAGCAACCATAGTATACTCCACATGATAGCTCTGCACTTTTTTTTCTTAAAAAGCAGAATGTCCGCCTCATTGACTATGAGAAGATGGGTTAGATGACAAGGGTTTCCGCGTCGTAAGCTTCAGTCACATGGCTGGTATATCTGGCACACTTAACATCCTACATGGTATGGGGATGAGACTGCTTGGTCTCGGCTTCAATACTCCTTAATGGTAGCTGATGTCTCCAACAAGCCTTTCACAATCTTACTACCATGTCCGACTTTTGGCATAGTAGCATAGTATAACCTATTCATGGTACACGGCAATCCCTTAGAACTTGGAATGGTGTCCCTTCATGGTTCTATATTGCCTGCAAATGCACAGCTGCTATGTCAAGTTGATGGTTGAGTTGGAAGTCAATTGCAAACTCTGTGATGGGAATCTATCAATCCTAGTAGTTTTACAGCTGCATATTTGCTCAAATTGTAGTGAGTTGCTACGATCTGATCGTTGTGTTGGGGGAACGAGGGAACGAGTTGGCGCAGGTATATTCCTCGCCAATGGTGGTCTGGGGTCGATTGTGAGATTGTTCTATTTTATACATGTATACTTACGAATGATCCAACTAGTAACCCTCATCCAGGCCCTTCCCCGCAAGTGGAGCCTTGGGGAAGGTACAAAAATGAGCAAAGGATCATGGATGCCAGTGGCGATAGTGATGGGCGTACCGATGCTAGCGTGGGACCGCTACTAGGCATGGGCGCACCAAAATTTTTAATCTGGCATAAGGGGTGTCTGATGGCTTTTTGAGCACAAAAATGCACTAGTTGGATCATTCGTAAGTATACATGTATAAAATAGAACAATCTCACAATTTTGGTGAGTATATTCTTGCTCACTCACTCACTCTCAGAGTTACAATTTTGTTCAGGTTTTTTTTCAAAAAATTGAATTATGTATTTTCATTCACCATATTCAGAATCAGTATAACAGGTGCATTCAAATGAGTCCATACAAGGTCAGTAGTTTGGGGATGGCTTCCAAAATGACAGGATTTAAGAAGCTATCTCAAAACCACTGACCACAAGTTGACCAGCAGTCCTTGGCAGTTGAACTATGTTTTTATTGATTTGAATAATAAACATTTGTTCCAACCAGAAAATACCAGGTGCAACTGGCAAGCAACCAATGGCAGTTTTGAAGCTACCGTACGGTCCGTACCCTTTGTGTTATATACATTTACAGCATCTTCCAAAGGGTGTTTTAAACCAATCCCCTAAGAATGCAGGTGCCTATAATGTAACTGGTCGGTACTATACAGTGCGGTGTTTGCCAGTTGGGGGGCTTCCCCACCAATTTTTTGCTTGCATTCCTAGTTTGCCCCCCCTCCCCCCCCGACGGAAAGAAAAATGAGGGATTTGGGCAAAATTTGGCGATTTTGATACTTTTGCCCCCCCCCACCCCCCCCGACTTTACTTTCCCCCATTCGCCTCCCCGAAAAAGAGGTGGGTGCCACTTGTACTATAAAACACCACATGTCGAACCTTAATGATAAAAGGTGTTCAAGAAGTTAAAGAACTGCAAGACAGTTCATGATCATGCTAAGAATTATCCAAGTACTAGTGCCTTGTGGGATAAAATGGCTATAAAAGTAAGGCATAAGTGTGTATGTTGCAATGGAGTAAGCTTTAGTTTGATAGTCTTCCATAGGGCATACAATTACTCTTACATGAATGCAGTGTACATTAGCCACAATAGTATACTCCATGATAGCTCTTCACTTTTTTTTCTAAAATGCAGAATGTCCGCCTCATTGACTATGAGAAGATGGTAGATGACAAGGGTTTCCGCGTCGTAAGCTTCAGTCACATGGCTGGTATATCTGGCGCACTTAACATCCTACATGGTATGGGGATGAGACTGCTTGGTCTCGGCTTCAATACTCCATTAATGGTAAGCTGATGTCTCCAACAAGCCCTTTCACAATTCTTACTACGCATGTCCGACTTTTTGGCTAGCATAGTATAACCCACTTCTGGTACACGGCAATCCCTTTAGAACTTGAATGGCGTCCCCTTCATGGTTCTATGATTGCCTGCAAATGCACAGCTGCTATGTCACTGTGATGGTGAAGATCAACTTGCAAACTTGTGATGGGAATTCTAGAAATCCTGGTATGGTTTTACATTGCTATTTTGGGCTCAAATTGTAGTTATTTGCTACACTGATCGTCTGCTGTTGGGGGAACGAGTTGGCGCAGCGTATCTTCCCTCGCCATGAGGTCTCGGGTTCGATTCCCGACAGGGGCTTGTTCTCGGGGTGGCTTGTATGTGAAGTTGTTTCTCGATCCATACTCGTTCCCGCAGGTTTTCTCCGGGTACTCCGGTCTCCTCCTGCTCCTAAAATCGAGCTTCTTGGCATAAATCTGTTCTGGTATTATGGTTTCTCTAATGTGCTGAGCGCCTTTCATGGCTGCCGCACAGCGCCTTGAGCACGTTTACGTGGATATGTCGCGCGTTGAAAATACAAATTATTATTATTATTATTATTATTATTATTATTATTATTATTATTATTATTATTATTATTTAATTATTATTATTTAATTATTATTATTTAATTATTATTATTTAATTATTATTATTATTATTATTATTGCTGTGACCTGGCTCAATGCACATTCCGATACTCATCCTGAACCGGAAGTACACGCCATTTCCACTAACCACCTGACGGTGCATGCCATGTCTGAACTCGAAAAGAGCTTATAGTTCTGATGGCACATAGTGGAGAATCAAGATAGCAGGACCATAGCCACCAGGGTTTTATCATTGGGGACAAGGTTATCCTCCATCTGGCAAACATTTGGCCCATAACCCTTATCCTCCCAATTGACATTTGTACCTTTTTTGCCAGAGCTTGTCCCCCCCCCCCCCATCTACATTGAGTCATTGAAATTCAAGACATAGGCTAAAAAAAAACGTTTAAATATATGTAAATTTAGAAAAAATATAATGTCTTATTCACAAAAAGTTTGTATTCTTTAAATTATTTGTCAAAATGCATCCCCCCAATTGAAAAAATCCCTAAAAATTGCCCCATCAGCCCATGTCTACAGCAGTATGTCCCTGAAATGCTACCTCCTCCCCCTCCCCCCCAAAAAGTATGTCCCTGAAATGTTTGTTTGTTACACAAATAATAACATGCTCATTCTTTATTACTATAGAGTTAGTAAAAAAAATGGGTGCATTGAGCAGTGCAACTACACATATTTTCACTAGATTTACTTTATGCATGTATATTGCTTCATAATTTTCAGCACATTGCCTTACCACACAATTACCCAAATATGGCTGTAGCTAAAGAAGCAGTGAGGAATGCTGGGAAGGAAATTGCAAATGGTGCTATACCTACAGCCATTGGGACTTTGACCTTTGCCTGATGGGAGTGGTAAAGTGTCAAAGGTAAGTACAATGCATTGCTGTCTCCTGGGCTTGTATTAACAGTCGAGATATGTCCCCAACCACAAAATTCACCCACATTCAGTTGGTCCATTACGGAATAAACTGCATCATGATACTGCTCTTTATTCTGTCACACACACAGTAATAGACCTAAACGTGATGTGACATGATGTGACACGAAGCGTTTGTTAGATACAAGCCATCTCCTGTGTTCTTAATGTATGCATGATATTCATGAGGATTGACATTCTCATATTCTTGAAGGTCCCAGGTAATGAGATGATAAACCTACTCCAAATCTTTAATGAGGACATTCCTTCCCAATAACAATGGCCAGAAAAAGGAATACAACTACCAGTTGACATCATTAGTGAAACTATTGATTTTCATCAGTATCATGAATAGATTCACACCATCACCTGGATTTTCCTATGCTCTCTGAAAAATCAATTTCACCAATGATGTCATCACCACTCAATATTTAATGCTTTCTGGTCCATCCTTTTAGACTTTGACACCACCCATCAATTCTATTTGAATTTCCTGGGACATTTATTAAAAAAATTTAGGAAAGATGAGATGAATCCTGTATGATCATATACATGTTTCCAAACATTTTGAGAGACTTCGCCTTATTCACCACCGAATGAATACAGTGCAATATGTTTCCAATAAAGTTCTTCCTTTACAAGCAGTTGTAAGATGTCTTGTAACAGAGCTTACCTGTGGAGACGATCAGGGTCCCGTTAATCCTCTGAAAAACGCGCGTCCACATGGACCACAGTTTTCACGCTAGTACAAATTTTCGTCCGGCCTCGTTTTTTGGCGTTCGGCTCATTTTCCCTGTCGAGAAGTCAATCTCAGTGCCGGAAATTCCACGCGAACCCAATTCACCTAAAGTTCGCACTGAACATTTGCGAGAACAAAACAAATTCACATCAGTATTTTCAAGTGTCAAAAACCAAAGTTGTATTTTACTTTACCTCACGCCAACTAAACACAAGTTCCTATTGCCTTCCTCCCAGACTATTCCTTTTGGCCATGTTTTGACAACTTGGCGTTTTGGTCAATTTCAATTACCAATCGATACAAAGCTTTTTTTGATCGCCGCATCCTAATAAATTATATGGGCTTTCTCATTATTTCTTGGAAAAGATGAAAACAACTTAACTATTTTAATCACTTGAATTAAAATGAAAAAGTCCGAGTCTAAGGATAATGACTAAAGTACACAAGCATAAAGGTAAATTGAAAAATAACAAAAAACCTTGTCGCAAGCTAAACAGGCCTGAATAAAACTTTAAATTACCTGTCCGCAAACAACCCACCCCTTGTCGTCCCTTTCCTATCTGCGGAAACACAAGCATGCAAACCGAATGGGGTCAATCATTGTCAATGGGTGTGAAAACCACAACAACAAACAATGTTCCCTTTGAATTTCTTTGAACATGGAATAAAGACGACTCTAGTCAGTTTTATTTACTGAGTGAGAACGATAATAACCTGTTCGTATCCTCCGGTAAGACCAGTCCATGTGCAACCATGGACAAAAATTTTTTCTACCTCCATGACTCAAAGTAAGACTTCCGAAAGAATGTAACCAAACCACATGTGCGGTACGCCATTTTCCCAAGAAGGGAGTGCCCCAGGGCGGGGTTTCCCCTTTTGTTCAGCAGGGATTTCCAACCACGGCTTTAAGTGGTTTTTTTTATTATTATTTGTCTTCCAAATTAAGTCCTTGCCTCTGAATTATATGAGATTATTTCTAGAAATATTGTAAAGCAATCTAGCACGTTTTTTTGAAGGGCGCCCCCAATTTTTCAAACATTTGGAGATTTTTACACGGTGCATCGGTGACTGGCCGAGTAAAAAAACAATATACCTGTGAATGGTTAAGCTCGAAAAGGCTGTGTGTCACAAACGAAGGAATTTTGTACTAGCATAATTATTATCGGGGGGATCCCGATATAATTCAACGGTGCTGGAAACGGCATCCAATGTGAAATAGCCGGAAATAGCGCATGTATGTGTTACGCTCATCCATTTGTTTTAATAGTTCAGGGGCAAGTAAAGTTAGAGGTTATTTTCTCGAGGTGGCACTATTCATCATGGACGGAATAGACGTATAGCACTTCCAGCTTCTGCCGTTAAGTCAATCCTAGGATCCCAATTCTAAATTACAAAATGGCTTATTTTGTGATAAAACGCATTTTTTAGAATTCCCGTTCGCAGGTATAGTTTCTAGACAATACCAACGTACTGTGCAAAAAATATCGTCAAATTTTGAAAATTGGGGTAAAAAAAATAAAAAAAATGTGCCCATATTGCTTTAAGGTTTCTTGAATTTTTTTTGATGTTTGTTTGGGCACTTGGTGCTGAGTAATTGTTTTAATGTTAATGATCTTGACAGAGGATTAAATGAAACTCATCCAAATGTTTTGATGTTTGCCGCTCTGTTACATTACATCGTCTCTGAGCAGGAGCGGCACTGCAACCATGGAAACGGGTTTCTCTGGGTTTCCCGAATTATTGCAATCATAAAACCGGTTGCAATGGTCGAGGAGGTCGCTCATGGAACAAATCACATTGCTTTTTTTTTAACTTGAGAGTAAAATACTGAAGCCGATAGAAGTGAAAAGTCATGATTAATGTGAATGTATTGTGAAATTCTGCGCGTCCAGGGACGGACGCGAGCTCTTGTGAGGAGTCAGAATAGTGGTCCGAATTTAAATGTGCGTCATGGACTGTCAATGACGCGCTTACCGGGAACCCTGGAGACGATGTCACTCAGTAATGGTCATGGACAAAAAAAAAGCCATGGTGCATAAGTTCTTTTAACACGTTGTCCTTTGACCTATTAGCATCTGGGAACTTGTCAGGGTGCTTTAACCAAAAAACACAAACGTGAAATTACTTTGAGAACCAGTTACATCAGTATTTGTTGGCAGAAAAAAAAGTAATGGGCAATTGCCAGCTCTAACAGTAATACCTTAATAGTGGGTTCATACTGTATTGGCAGTAATCAGCTGATGGTATATTTTTGCCACATGGGTCACGCAACTCAATGTTTATGCATCTGGCACACAAAACTTGTTTAAGGTAGCATCGGCTGAAACATCTGACGAAGTATGAACTCGTTATTTTCTAACTTAAGAAATGGTTTAGAATATCTATAAAAAATGGAGTGAAAAGATAATATAGTCAACATAAACGTTTAGACTATTAAAAAATATTGTAGCCATGTGTAATATGATGTAGGAATTGCAGTCGATGTTGGTTATTGTTTTTTGTTTTTCAGGCGAGTTTCAAGAAGTGACTGTAGAGTTGCCAGTTGAATATGTCAACGCAAGATCTGAAGAAGGTTGCCCAAAGTGGAGGTATGTTGTTTGAATCAGTAGGCAAGTTTAGATGCTATGCACAAAACGGGTGTGCTTGTACTTGGAATGTAGATGCTTTTGTTTGTGGATCAAGAATTCTCATGTTTCAGATACAAGTGCACATATCGCATATGATATGTAAATCTGCCTGTCAAAAGAAACCTTGAAAGTTTCTTGATTTTGTCTACGAATTAAATATCAAATCTTGGCTAAAAACAGAGATCGACATATTTTTCAGATTGTGAAAGTAACAGGGAAATAATATGCAAAAGTATAAACCGGCGAATTAGTATAGTGCAAAATTAGGGGAATAGGGAATGAATTTTATTCAGCAAAACAGTTCTTTTTTTTACTATATTAAAGTCGGGACTCAGCGATTTCTGAATATCTTTTTTATAGATAATAAAAATAGTCAACTAGAACTAAAGATAGGTCACCTAGATCGCTCAATTCCAAAGTTTGAGATGAAATCGGATTTTTCGTTTTGACGTAAAAAACATTTATTGTGTATATAACAGTGCATAGGATACTGGTTTAACAAAATTTAAGGACCGGAATTTTAAACAAAGGTGTTGATTTCTATATGAAGGACTTCGATTTGAGCTTGCTATTTCACCAATGATTAGTATGGACAGACATTATGTACCATGCAAAAAACACAATTGTTGAACAAGTGAGGGAGTGCACCTCATCAGGAAATCTCTGAGTCGGCCTTTAATGTGCATTGTAAAACTGCTGAACCATGCCACCCCCCAAAAAACAACAGTTGCTAAATGTAGAGAATTTGAGATAATAAATGTACGATTTTGCAAAATGGTTAAGGATTTTGATATGAAAGCGAGCGGGGTTGTCTGTTTTTTGTTTTGGTTTGCTGTTAGTGTTTTGTGCATAATAAAAAAAAATGGATTTGGTATTCTGGCCTATCAAAATCAAACTGAAATTCTGAATTTGTTTTGAAGAAGTCTATCGAACTGTAGCCAAGTAAAAAGGTGCTGAATTTTGGCTGAAGTCTCTTGAAGAGGAAGAGAGGGGTACGGTACCTTAAAAGAATAGTTTACACTAATATTTGTCCTTGTTTTGGCTGGTCGAATTACAGATCTCAAAAAAATTTACGTCAGTATTATTGATGCACCAGACCATCTTGTCAGAGAGGATGGAAGGCCTTTTACGTTTGAAGAATATTTCAAAGAACCACACCTCTATCGCTCCATTTTCAGTGAAGAGGTAAGAGATTTATATGTTGGCATTATACGCAAAAGGGAATATTATTTGAATACACAATTAAAGCAATAACAGCACATTTTTTGAAGAGCACCCCCAATTTTCCAAAAATTTCGAGATTTTTACACGGTTGTATTGGTAACTGGCTAGTAAACTATACCTGTGTATGATTAAAGCAATATTAGCACATTTTTTAAGAGCGCCCCTAATTTTCCAAAATTTTAAGATTTTTACACGGTTGCATTGGTAACTGGCTAGTATACAAATATTGACTGCTATGAGGGGCATGGTTGAAACTATAGGCCCAAGGTGATCTCGAAACCATACTATGCCCCGAGGCGTAAGCCGAGGGGCATAGTATGATTTCGAGATCACCGAGGGCCTATAGTTTCAACCATGCTCCGAATAAAAAGCAGTCAATATTTGTTTTATATACCGAATATATAGATTCTTGTCAACTGATTGGTTAAAAGGACATTCTAAGCCAGGATGCTAACACAGGCCTATATCATGTATGTGTAGGCCATGGGATGCATGCATGGTTTAACAATTTTGTGTAACTTAGGGTCCAAAACTTGGATCACCGTAATCGACTTCTTGCCATTTTTTTGTCGGCAAGATGCGTACAACTCCGAATTCAGCAACTTTTACACGGCCTGCAGATGGCCGTTATCGGTGTCAAATTATAATCCTCAAATATCTTCACGGTGTATTTTACCTGCCGTTTGGTATTAGCCCTATGAGCTGCATCTCTGATTGATTAGATCTTCATCTACAAGCTCATAGCATGAATACAGGTCCTGCGATTCAGCCATTTCCTTGCCAAGCGGCTAGCCTGCATCAGACTTGCACTACATTTTTGTTTACTCCATACTGTCAGTTCGGCATATCCGTCAAAATGCAAAATGCGATCTCTTACACCAGCTTCAATATGTACACTCATAATACGGATGAATAG
>JAMKCH010033116.1:0-16229 GCA_023653785.1 Ophioderma brevispina
AATTTAATTTTTTAACAAGTTGCTAATTTTTAAACAAGGTTGAGCGATGACCATCAGGGTAAACTGTGGTTTGTTTAAAATTTTTAAACAACTGTGATTAATTTTGTTCTAACCGTGTATCATCCGCACCAAGTTCCATACTTTGCGAGAGTATCACGGTACCAGTTTTCCTCATTACCGGGGCATATGAACGGATCTAATTATGGGAAAAACTTCTACAAACGGGGCCGGGACTTGTTGCATTTCATAGCAATTGCGCGAATTTTTTTCCTTGTTTATCCCATAGAGAACACAAATGAGCACACAAACATTTTTTCACGTCTGAGTTGCAGACATAAATTGGCATCAATTTTTGTCTTGATTACATCACTACCTACATTAAGTGAAAAACTAAAATTCCTCAATAATGCATTAATCAACTTAGCATTGTTATGCAAGTATATACCAAGCGGCCCCTTCTGGTACGACAAGTTACCCCCAAAAGCTACACAAGTAATCTTTACCTCTCAACTTTGTATCCACTCATTTGAGGTGTGGTATTGTACTATCTCCAGGGATGCGTGCAGTATTTATTGGGAGTTCCTTCAAACACGTTTGAACCCAACTCACTTAAAAGGTCCTCTTGACATCTTTATCCAGCAAAGGTTCACTTTCTGTCAAGTTTCTCTAAATTTGTGGCTATTTTGTAATCACAAATATCAGCCCAAACGTGGTCCTTTTGTGGAATTTGTGGATGTGAACATTAGTTTATATTAGTGTGTACCATAGAAGAAAGATACATTAATCATTTCCAACAGGTTAAGCCATATAACCAATTGTGCTCTACTACACAATCTTGGGGAGAGGTTATCTATTACTTGTAACAGTATTGTTTCTTGATATAAAACATCTTTAAAATTCAATAGAGTAAAAATCTCGAAAAAACATTCCCCAATACTGATGTTCTTTTTTAAATTTTTTTCGATAATGTCTAATTATTTTTGTTGCCATCCTTGGGAAAAAGCGCCCTATAATTGTAAAGAATAGCACTTTTGGTCCTAAAATATTATAGGAAATCATATTGCTAAAATTATCTCGAAAAACTCCACTCTATAAAATGGCCATTTGATCAATACTATTGTTTTAGGACAGTTTTTAATAATTTTCTATGATTTGGCGGCCATTTTGGAAACAAACCCACCATCAATTATTTCTGAACAACACTGTTTTTTTATTTGAAAACCTTTAGAGATCACCTGGCCAAAATTATCCAGAAACGCGACCATTATTAATTTTGGTAAACATATTCTTTTATGAATTCTCTATAATTTTGGCGCCATTTGAAAAAAAAACGTCCTCTATCATTCCTGACAACACTGTTTTGGTTTTACAACATTTTCTAACGGTCACTTGGCCAAAATAAGCAGAACCCTAACTGTAGTAGACGGCATTTGTGGTAACGATACTCCTTTTATTCGATTTTCCTATGATTTTGGTGCGCCCATTTTTGAAAAAAGCGCCCCAGGTGAAGAAATAGGACACTGAACATTCGGCGACAAGTTGAAAGCAATTCTTTGTGATGTCCTTGAACACTGAAAGTGAAAAATCAAAGTTGGCAAAATTATCGCAGTAGCTGACAACTGCTGCCTGACTAAATTTGAAACTACGTGCTACTATAGGTTGGTAAAAATAGAAGTAAGTAATCCTTCTCCCTGTGCACGTACCCACACTTCTTTCAATACATTTTACAAATGAAGATCGCCGCTCATTACTCTCAATTACGGAATGGTGACGTCATATTTTTCGATACCAGCTTGGGGAGATTTTGAATTCTGTATTTGGTGTTCATGACGTTCGAAGAGACTTTTTTAGACCCTCGGGGGTAAAAAATTATATTCGCAATGATAATGAAAATCCTGTATGGTCTCGGCTATCGGAAGCTGAAAACATAATTTAATAAGACTTTCCGTTGTTTCAGTGTTTGTGTTGTTTTTTATGTCAAGTACCGTTTGCGCATGAGTTACAATCCCGGAAAATTGAGGGTTTTAAAAAGTACTCCTAAATAATGGTAGATTATGCCCGATATAATGTATAGTGAGATCTACTATGTGTGTCGGGTATTAACGTTAGATCATCCTGAAACCCACAGTGTCCCATAATTGCAAGGTGACATTCACTTTAAATAGGTGACAATGGGAATAATGGCTATTTTCTTTTCCGTTCGCGTTTTTCCGCAGTTTAACCAAGTTTGAACTGGGAATTGCAATGGAGTATTTGATTGCTGTCATAATTATATCGGCGCGGAAACGTGTTTGTGGGCGCGGTCAAGCATGGTTTGCATGACACGTACAATGTACACACACATTCGATTGTGTGTATATTTAGGTCTGTCACCCGAATGTACTACACATGCGCGAAATCAGCGTCGGTGACTTGTCACTAAAATTTGTTATACAGGCGTCAATGGAGAGCGTTGTTTGTGCTGTGGTATCCAGATTTGGAAGGCTGAGCGCATTGATTGGCTAACATGGGTTCTCTTCTTCCGTTTCCCACCGATAGCTAACCTGCATTGGAGTCCTTTGAGCAGAAAGCCCCTTCTGTGTGCACCTAATCGACGGCCCTTACGGAAAACGTTTATTGTGGACGACACTTTCTATATTAGACCATTTAACTTCTTTCTTTATGTCATCACATGCACTCGTGAAGAGGAGACCAACGGACAGATCGCGTACTCGGTGTTTTGGTTAAGAGAAAGCCTCTTACTCTTGGAACTACTGTCTATCACAAGCTGTTTGAAATGTTTGAAATTAGCAGAATTAGCTTAAAAGTGACGGATAGTCGTAAATTATTGTAAGTTATTTTTTTGCAACTGAAAAATTGAAAGAAAACGAAGCACAACAATGCGATTTTCAACATATGAATCCCCATTCAATTACGTGTTGCAGAAAGTGTCCGTACGGACGTATGACTAAATATACCTGATTTGTCCTTATTAAGATTGCTTTCAGTCTGTGGGCACTTGTAGAGTATTTTTAGGATACCTATACCCATATAGAACAATGCTCACATCACTCCAACGTGCTTTGACGCTGAACATTACCATCACATTTTGGTCTAATGACTTCACTTCTGAGTTGTATTTATTTGCCGACAATGTCCAGGTTTACTAACCAGAAAGCTACGTCAGGAACTCATTCTTACTGTGTCCTTTCATCGGAAAGGAATTGAGATCCTACTCTTTTAGAAACTTACTGTGAAATTGGCATGTACAGTTATGTCTCTCTGTGCATGAGACGGACGGCTTACGTCTCCTCGAAGGACCGGGTAATTGTCCACAGTTTCATTTGCCAATGTTCAACTAACACTGGGAGAGCGGAATTCTAATTTAATGGACAAGGAGGAGATTTTTTTAGGATACAATGTCTCTCAATTTTCACTGGAACGGTCGTACACCACCTACCGAGGACTTTTTTGAAGGTTTATTGAACAACAAGTCCACCCAAAAAACGCAACCTTGTGTTTTGGAACTTGCCTATTATGCAATCGTCCCATAGAAAACCATGCTTGAACTTTTCTGTTCTGTCGTGCCATGCACGACAGAAAGTACTAAATCATCATCTTATACTAAATTCACTCATGTGTGGATCGAAATACATTGTAAGCTTCCAACATATGCAAAAACTGGGTTTCGACAAAAATTGGGGCGCTTCTTTCTTCTGGAATCCATGTCCCTTTAATCAATAGCTTTTTCACAGATTAACACTAAAGTGGCCTCATAGACCTCAGTTTGTTTTCGTGCTGGCCGCTTTCCGCGCGTGGATTTTTTGTTAATTTTGTTTGTAATGGTCCGACTTTTAAATGCGCTTCTGTTCATACAAAAGAAAAGAATCGAACCAAGCTGTTAATGAGTTATTATGGGGTCCCATGGCACCCCCCTTCCCCTTGTACACTAAACATAGTCTTCAAGAATATTTTTTAATTCCCTTTGGAATCCATTGAACACCTGAGCGTTTCTAGCAAATAAAGAAATACTAAAAATACATTCCGATTATATTTTTGTATCGCAAACCATAGACACTTCATGCTATTACTTGGGTATCATTTGGAACCTTATATTTCCTTTACAACCTCAGGCAACAGGAGTTTTTTTACACATACGAGGCTCGCAATTGCAATGGTTGGAGATGGAGATCTAAGTTTTTAGTTACGTGTGACTAAAAAATTCAACTCTAACTTAATTCGGGGGCGAAAGGGTTAAAAATCAAAGAACCATAGCCAATTTTTTGCTGATATGTGTGCACACATTCATGTATGTAAAAATTATTAGTACCAATAATAAATAATTAGCCTTTATGTGCAGAAAACAAACAATTTCAGATCGGGACCGTTACTAACTGACCCGTTACTGGTCAAACTCTATTGAAAATGACGTTTTTTTGCAACATCCGTAAAAAAAACAGGATTGTCTAAAACGCCAAGTTTTTGGTTAAATTATTGTAATTTTGTTCTTCTACAGTAGACAGAAAATAAGTTTTTCAAAAAGTTTGATGTTAGCACAAGGCTCGGTTGGATTTTTTTTCGTCCTTTTTGTCCAATTTTCGCGTGTTTTAAAAAACAATAATTGACCCTAATTTGCAGCCAAATAATTACCTTCTTTATATTGCTTATTTGGTGTTGTCTTATTACCTTTACATGTGGTATAACTTTTTGTACAAAAATTCCTTCGGTAAAGTGGGAAAGTGATAGGGGTGCCAATGGACCCCCTCCTTGGGCACTAACCCCTTGGTCACTTAAGAGTGTTAAATCCAGATTTGGGAACCCTGTTAAATCTCCGCATGCATCACATTGACTTACTACAATATACCCTAACCAACGCAAGAACCGAGGATATATAAAAGGAACCACTAGAAACCGACTCAGACCGAACACCCAAAAATCGTCCATCCAACACTGAGCTTGTGGGAAACAGCCAACTGACATGAATTCGTCGACATAAACACTATAAATGAATGAAAGACTCATGAAGCTTTGACATCAATTTTCTCCTATTCAGATGCCTTCGACCATAAATTATAGAGAGAGCACGTGTTGTCTAGTGGAAAAGCGCAGGTCTTTTGATCATTAGACCGTTAAAGTGGAGCCCCCCTTCGTCAAGTGGTTTGTGTAACTGGGCAAGATACTTAATTTAAATTCCCCCCTCGTCTACCCAAGCGAAATCTGCGGGCTGCTATGGGGAATACTACAATCTAACTGTGATAGGCTGTGCGCCTTGTAAGGCATGGCTTGAGAGCAGCCACCTAAATAAAGCTTAATGATTGTGATATTTCTGAAGGCGGCATAATAATACTTGTCACTGCAGGTGCGTAGCCAGCCCAGTGGTTCCGAGGGGGGGGGGGGGGCAATTTCCCGGTAGGTTCAACAAACGTCCCGATCACAAACAAAGATTCCTGTTTGCAGGGCAAAAAAGGGGCTTGATTTTAACCATGTATATCTGTGGTTTTATTTCCCTATTTGCCCTCCAATTTTTTTTAGAGGGGGCACTCTCTGCCCCCTTTGCCCCCACCTGGCCATGCCACTGGTAAACTGCGCGTTGAGCCTGTTTACGGAGATTGAGCGCTATTAAAAACGGTTATTAGTATCATTATAAATAATATAAACCGTAAACCTATATTGCCCTGGGTGGTGTGATCAATTATTCTAGTGGCGTAAATTTCTTTTTGACATTGGGGGGGTGGGTTTGATGTGGTTTATGGGTGTATTTTTCTGAAAAGATGTATTACTAGCGCGTGCGCTTGAAGCCCGCTAAAAATTGTGCTATTTAGAATCTAAATCATTAAATATAATTGTAGTAGAACAAATGCGCGCGAACCCGGCGGAAATTTTAACGCATTTTTAATATTTATTATGTTAATAATGAGGTTTTTTTGCGTCAAAAATACATGAATGTGGGCATCAACCATTGGCTGATATCGTATTGACCATCATCCCCCCCTCATTAAAATATTGGGGGATAATATCCCCCACACCCCCCCCCCCCGGATTACGCCTATGTCAATTATTCTATTACTGGTTTATATAAAATTAAACATTTGACTGTGTAGTTTTTGCTTTGATAATGACATTCACTGAGTGTCTAAAGCCCAGCCTTCCAATTTGATGCCTCTATAGGAAGATTTTTTTTATTCTCCTCTTTACAATGTGTTCCCTTACATCGATTTCTTATAGTGCTGCAGCGCCAACCGGTTAATGGAGAGGGGTAGCGGTTATCACAACCAAAAACCGGAGGGATGTGGAATTCATGAAAACAAGTGATGACGATCTTAAAAGTGGTGGCAATTTGCATATGACACCATTTTCCAAAATGATAGCCATCTTAAAGGCAAAAAAACACATAAGAAGACAATTTCAGTGTTCAAACGGAAAATATCTTTATAGTTTTTATGTGGGATTTGCTATTTTCAGAGAGTAAACAATTATACAAATTATCATCTGAAGTAATATACATATAATTTTCCATTCTTCCACAGCAAAATTCCTACTCACGGTGTAACCCAGAGCTTAGGCTACTCCCAGTCTACTCTTAGCTCTACTTCAAGGGTACACCCTTGATGCATTATGCATGCGGGGCCTACAACTAAGTACTTACAAAGTACACAAGCCACTGGGTGGATAGCAGCTATGTTTACTTAGCAGTACCCATCCTATAGTGTACTCTGCAGTTGCCTGCTAGGGACTGCCAGGTAACTCATGTGTAAGCACCAGATAAGTGGAGTAACTTCTGCAGCTACTCCACGGGAGTACCTTCACAGGTACTCCCCTACTGTCTGCCTAGTAGGCAACAATGTGGACCATAGAGGGCGCCAAACATTCCATTGTTGTTTACCACTTTCTGATCATTTTCCAAGCTTAGTAACATCTATGTTTGAGTTGAGCATCACCCAAAACCCTATATATGAGATTTTGTGTAAAAACACATAACATATGTGACCAAAATGTTAAATAATGGATACAATTACTAAAATAATCACACAGAGATCAAAGCTCATTTGCATGGGATACCCATGCAGGTACTCCCCGGGGTGACTATGTGTAAGCTAACCTGCATGGTGTTAACCTAGGAGGATGATTACCCCCACTTTTGCGGCCGCGATGTGGCCCCCATGCGGGTGGGTACTCTGTGCTACTTAACAGCTACTTCACAGGTACTCCCATGAAGAATTGGTTGTGTATTTTACGGATTGCGTGCTTTTACACTTTATGAACTTCTAGAATTGTTAGAAATCGATGGCAATAAATGATGTTAATATACATACTACATACAAAACTTTTGTAGAGCGCCTTTCATAAAGATCACAGCGCTAAAGTGAATCAAGCGTCATTAATGGGTAAACAGTGCAAATGAAAATTTTGGGTTTTGAGTATGAAAGTATGACATTTTTTTTTATCATAAAACATCCTTTTGTGATCCATTAATGTGCATTCAATATCTTTTTACGTCCACAGAAATACATTTGCTACAACCCACCTTTAATTAACCAAACTAAAATTTAGATTTAGGATACTTTATGAGGGAGGCAGAAATCATTTTAGATGCCAGAAAAACACACACCATTGGTCTCTTTTTTATCAAGTACTGTTTTTTTGTCGGCAGTCAGAAATAAATGCAGATTTACAGCACTTACTTATACAAACTTTCAATACAATTGGTAATAATTGTCTTACTTTCGTATTTAGCATTAATTGTACTTACTGTTTTTCAGATCTATTTTGTTGGCTAGCTTTGTTTCCTCCTCCTCTCCTCTGCTGTCCCTCCCCTCCCCCTCTCCCTCCCTCTCTCCCGGAACATTACCTGCTTCAAGCTCTTTATGTAAGAAATTCTTGTTTTCAATGCAAAACATATTCATATAAACCATGCCAGGGAAACCATGGAGTTTCTCTTTTTTTTTTTTATCAATTCTGTTTTTTCGGCAGTCAGAATAAATGGCAGGTACAGGACTACTTAAAACTTTCATACAATTTTGGTAATGATTTTCTTACTTTCGTATTTATAATTATTAGTCTTATTGTTTTTTTCGTTTGTTAGAAGTGCAAATTTGATTGTTTAGATGCAAATGCAAATAATGCCTTTTTGAGAATTTGAAGGTTCTACCTTAAACCAGTATGAAATTATAGCCATTTTAGCAGAAAATAGTCTGTTTTGGATGTCCGTCGAATGTGAATCTGTCGCATTCATAATCTTTTTATGTCCCAAGGATCATGTTAACGACAACCAAAAATTAATTTAAATTGCGATCTGTTGTATTTTGCAAAGACCAATAATTGTGGGTTGTATAATCAGAGTAAAGCATGCGACCAAATTATGTTTTACCTTTTTTCGCATCTTCTCTTTATCGTTTAGTGGTTTCATTATAATGGGACTATTATTCATAGTCCCCTCATCGAGATGTCGAATGGATCGTCAGAATATTTGCATGTTATTTCATTAGTTCTTTTGATCAGGGTTTCAAATACGCTCATCTCATAATATAGTCTCTAGTTATTCCGAAAGGTTTTTTTATCCCGAAGGGTCATTAGTCCGAGTTAGAATGAGGGAATTGATCCGAAGGGGCGTTAGTTCGACACTTCGGACAAACGTCCCTTCGGAACAATAATCTTCATTTCTGTTTCGGACAACGACCCTTCGGATTTAAAATTCTTCGGAACAGAACTCTTGCCGGAAACAAAAACCCCTTTAAACTGCGTTTTCGACAAACGCCCTTCGGATAAAGACACATGTATCGTATTTTCGATCAATGCCCCTTCGGACAAAATGCCCCTTCGGACAATTGCCCTTCGTAGAAACGACCATTCGGATAAACGACCCTTCGTGATTAAACACCTCCGGAATATAATTACCTTCGGATCAAATGCTCCTCGGACCAAAAACCTTTCGTGATCAAAAACCCTTCGAAATATAGTCCTGTACCCGATCCAGCTGCCCTTGATCTTGAGGCTTGTGGACTTCACTTATGAGAACACTCTCAGTTTTGCCTGGAGATCACATTCGCCAACTGCGCTCGTACCATTCGTCTAAGGCCTCATAGTCCCCTGGTTAATGAAGCCATTCGCACGGCTAGACAAACGCGTAGCAACTGGAGAAAAATGGAAAACCAAGGCTCGAGGTTGATAGGCAGTTGTATCATGAACAGAGTCGTACTGGTAAGTGTACTGATAAATGCGTTTCAAAAATTGATTATTACTCTTCGCTTGTCAATGATGTTCCTGGTGACGCAGAAAAACTTTTTAATGTTGTAAATGGTTTGTTTCACAAAAATAAAAACCTACATTCCAAGTAGTGATTCTTATGTTAAATTTTAGCTGCAGCAATTCTCTCAATTTTTTAGTACTAAGATTGTTAATATCGCAGTAAAATTTCCCCAAACCAGTGTTGCTGCACCAGTTAAAGGGGATGGCCCCGATTGTAAGGATATGAATTTGTCATCTTGATAGATTACCCTTCACTCCAAAACCCCCTCTGAAAGTTTCGGGCGCCGATATTTCAATCCGTTTTGATGCGAGAGCTAAAAACGGTGATTTTTTTTTAAGCCCCATAGAGTACTGTGTAAAATTAATATGGTCGACCAAATGGTGCACATTTTCGCTCATAACTTACAAACCATCCTCCTTTGGTTTCTAAGATTTCACAAGGGAAATGATAAAAATAAGTATCTTTCTTCTGAATACCAAAAGGTTGACCACTTCCGGTAAAATCTGGCTTCTGGAATCTCTTATGCGATCGTGCCATGGACCATTAATTTTCATATGTATTTCAGGCACAGAGGTTATCTCCGTTTTGGACATTTCACTGTGCTGGAAGTTTACAAATCTAATTAGTGCTCACCTCTAAGAACCCGTCAGCTTGATCCAGCACCACTTTTAAAAGAATGTATTAATGTTTTATCTCCTTGATCTCAGTGAATTTTCAATAAATCTTTGAGGCAAGGTATTTAACCGAAGCCGTAAAACCGCTTATATTCGTCCCTACTAAACTAGCGTTTTGGATGCAGACGTATTGAAGAACTATAGGCCATCTCCCATTTGAATTTCTTGGTAAGACCATAGAGCGCATGTGGCTTCAAGATTGAATAATATTATCTCAAGAATGGTCTTTCGATAATTTTCAATCTGCATACAAGGCAAGGCATAGCATCGAATCCGCTCTTTTGCGCGTTCACAATGAATCCTTTATGCGCCATGGACGAGGACGGGTCACTATGTAGTTCTTTTAGATCTTAGCGAAGCTTTGTGACACAGTTGCCATAAGTATCTTGCACCAAAAGACTCATTATATCGCGTGTCCACGGTAACGCTTTGGTGTCGGTCTTATTTACATGATAGACCACCATATTTCCGTATAAATAGGTCATCGTCAAATCCAGTCATCCAGGATTTTTCATTACCCAGGGTTCAGTTCTTGGGCCATTGTGGTTACAGTTTTACACACTCCTGTTCTGACCCCATTGCCAAACAGATCTTAGTGTACCATGTGTACGCTGACGATACCAATTATATTTTTCTTTTAAGCCTTCACAGCTTTTGCTGATCAGGCATTGGATCGTATTGAATCGTGTATTTCAGAATCCGTGCTGATGCACGATAACTTTCTTAACTCAATGATGACAAAACAAGTTTTATTAATTGGATCTCATCAACAACTGTTTCAAGTTTCAATTTCCTCATATCCATAGGCGATCAATATTACTCGAGCCGCGCAGGCCCCGTAATCTTGGTACCATTTTTGACTCTTTCGATGTCGCTTATCCCACATGTTTCAATATTGTTCGCTCCCTATCATTTCTATCCTACACATGACAAATCAAAAATATCTTACTGTTCATGCTGCAGAACAAATATTTCACTCTGTTGTGACCTCACGCTTAGATGCAGGAATTCACTTTTATTTGGCCTCCCTCAAACTCAAATAAATCGTCTTCAGCGCGTACCAAACTCAGCTGCTCGGTTATTACTCCCTCTCTATAAATTCATCACATTACTCCTATTTTACGTGAAGATGCAACTGGCTACCTGTGAACTGCATGATTAAATTGATGCTTTTTGTTTTAATCCTTAAGTTGTGTTGCACCGGCATATATGTGGGATTTATTACAGCCATCCAATCCCTCCGACTTTGCGCGTCTTCAAATAAAATGATATGTTGTTCCAAATCTTTTTTTGTTTTTTGTTTGTTTTTTTTTTTTTGTTTTTTTTTTTATCATTCTTGGGGGATAACCATTCTCAGTGCACACCACGGTATCTGGAATAGCTTCCAACTTCACTCAAATCTTCCAATACCCTGATGCAATTATTTAAGACAAACCTTAAACATCATCGTTTTTTCGATGTTTTTTTAAAATTTCCATGTTATATTTTGTGATTGTATTTTCTGTTGTTTCATGATGTAATATATTTTTTGTGTCTATTTAATGCACATTACAATCATTTTTCATAGATCTTAGTGTCATTTTTAAAATTGTTTATGATGTATCTCTTTCTTAATAAGGTTTTGGATTGTTAATTTACGTTATATTGTCATGCGCCTTGAGCGCCCTTCATTGGCGGAATGTTGCGCTTTATAAATTTTCATAAGATATTATTATTATATTATTACCTGTGTAAGTTGTTACAATTAAATGGGTTTTTCAAAGGGCTCCCCACTAGGTAATATTATTGGGGATCCATAATTTGGTAAATACTTACAGTGTGATTTGTACAGAATAAGTTATAGGCAAAATAAATGGGAATACTTCTGATGGCGACGTTCAGCATGAATAATTACTCTGTGTTTTAATGTATTTATTAAGGTCACCTGTGGTTTTTTATACGACAAGGGTTTGAGACTTCTCAGCTGTACCCCATCAAACGTAAATTGATTCGCGGGAAAAATGAAAAGCATCTGAGATATTATCTATTAATCTTTCCCTAGAGCTGCACCAGCGCTGTTAGTGTTTGAATAAAAAACCCATTGTGTTTTTGCCAGTGCTAACCGGCAGACCTTCGTATTACTATGCACCACGCCTCTTGCCAACGGCGCTATCAAGCCAGGGTTGGGTAGAGGAGCGATAGATATTATCTATAGCTGTTAGGTCCGAAAGGTGTCTTCGCTTACCTAGCGGATAGAATCACACGTTATATTACATATACGATTTATATGTGTTTTTGAATTTTAACTACTTAGTTTCCGGGTAGAAGGTTGTTATTTTTATTAACTTTCCTTAATGGCCAGGGCGCAACGTTAGTGTTGAAAAAAAATGGCGTTTGGCCGTAATTCGAACGGCGCACCTTCGTATACATCCTTGTCACTGGAAACAAGTCGTTAAAATTTCAAACTGAGATGTCGGTCACCGAGCCAGTCACATTTGCCGTGGGGTATCAGGGCCAATACGATTTTTAAACTGTTATTAGTGCTAGTGTTTGTACACAACATAACTATCGGCCAATATCTCTACTGCACTTTGAAAAAAATCAGCAACGTGGACCCCTGCCTCGGGTTCTACTACTAATAACAGAAAAAATAACGCTACCCACTCACTTTTTGCGGTATTTGTCAGATTTTCCTCTTGGGACGTTTAGGGATATTAGGGTTATATTTTTATGCTGTTAAAGTCTCAGAAATGCAGCAAATAGAATGATTGTGGTTTTGATGTCATCCACAAGGAGGGACTCAGAGCATTCAATATTTGGGTTGGATGACATCATTGTGGTCCCAATTGATTTTTCAGAGAGTAATAGAACCTTCCAGTGACTGAATTGGAATCTATTCATGACAACTGACTGAAAATCAATAAATTTTCACTAATGATGTCACTGTAGTGTAATTCTTTTTTCTGCCCTGTTTATTGGAATTGTATGTCCCATAAAGATTTGAGTAGGTTTATCAATCTCTTTCCTGGGACCTTAAGCATTGCCGACACAGCACTACCTGAAATGGATAATTGAAAACTCATATTGGGAGAACGATAAACATTTGTGACTACGATTGAGCGATTGGGTTTATGTTAGCAGATATATTGACTCCACATCCTGTAAAGAAATGTGAGTTACTGCTACTTTGTGTAATTTCAAAGTACCAACCAATATTTGGGATAAAACACTTTTTTTATTCTCCGTGGCATTCCTCTAAAGATGCCGGTGTGACAGAACCCCGAGTGTCCCCCATTAGAGGGTGTCCTAGCTACCATTGCATCATGTACGGAATAAACCGTAGACCTTGTAGATAGGGCCATTTGGGTACAAGTGCTGAAACAAATGATGCATACAGTACTCAATGGGGAACACATAGACAGATGGGTGTCGACACTCACCCGGGCCTGTATTATATGACACCGGCTTTCCACGCTCGATTACAACATTGATTCATTCACAAACAACACAGAATTATGTTGTCTCCTCTCAGAGGAGATGTAATAGTCTAATCGCCGATCGACCTGCACGCATTTAATAAATCTACTATTCGCTGATGTAGCACGTTAGAATACGACCGCATTTGCCAGGTCACTGGCTCACGCTACTTTATGTACGAGCCCCGATCACATTGATCACAACACAATCCTATGGCATATCATAATTTGGAACAAGTGCATGAGCTAAGGCTTGAACCAGTAACCATGATACTAACTTCACTCATCAGCGAATAGATTAGACTAACATGTCTTGCCTATATGATATCGTTTGGTGCTGTTTTCAAGCATCAACTTACTGTGCTGCAGCATAGGTGAAAAAGGGCCTTAGATTGCTACCAACCAGGCCGGAATGTAATAACATTTGCAATCATAGCTAAAATTTGATATTGGGTTAGGGAGTTCACGAAAACACGCGTGCATGACACAACATAAAGTGATGGCAATTTGCATAATTTAAACCCGCCATTTTGCAAAATTGGCCGCATTTTTTAAAGGGAATAGCACTACTATGGTGACTTAGTGTAGGAATGTATGTTGTTGGGTCAGAGGTCAATATACAATGCCAGCAATTGTCGTGTAATGGAAATATATACTGGCTTAGTTTTTCAAGATGGCTGCATCTCTCAAAGAAGAAAACCGTAATTTCTTATTAATATAACCTAGGAGATGTTTTGGGTCAAACTGAGTGTTTTCGGGGCAAGGAGTTCAATCAGACTATTCTTAAAACTGTCTAGGTGAATATAAAGGTGACGTTTTTGCGTTTGTGGTCACTTTTTTTCCAGATAGGCCCAATTATTTTAAGTACAAGTACCAAGAGTGTTAACTTACTGCAATGTCAGGTTTAATGCGGCAGAGTGGAGTAAACTATATTAACCCAGATGCTTGTATATAATACAAACACAGAATCTTCGGTAATCCTCCTTAGAACTTCCTAACGGCGCTTTATGGCCCCTATCTGAACGAAAAAACCCCAAAAACATATGACTACATAGGTGTGCACGTGACAATGACCATTTAAAGTGTTCGAAATTCGGTGCATTGTACTCTTTACTTATCTGAAACAAACAAATATGTTTCTATTAAAATAATACTGGCCTAATATCAAAATTCCCATGCAATTCGAGATATATGTTTGGGTAATCCAGATAGAGTAGTCAAGGTGTCACAATTTGGTGTCACACTTGTAGTCCATGAATAACATTACTCACGATCCTCTTACAGTTTTGAGAATATGGATGTTGAAATCCTTGACATAAAAAATTCTATTTGTCACCAAATCGTATCTAGTGCTGTATAGCATGAGGTCATAAAGGATTTTGCCTTTTTCTATGTTGACAATTGGGGGAAAATAGTGACGTATGAAAAATTCATTACGTTTAATTTACCTGCGGTTTTTTTAAATAGTGTGATTGAAACTCCGGACCCCAGAAAAATTTTAATTTGACACCACAAGCATCTTCATAGGCATATATAATAAGAAAAATGTAAGGTTTGTGCCAAAAAATTGTCAGCCATCTTTGGCAAATATCGGCACAGGCAACCTTTTATAGTTTTGGGAATAGTTTTATTGAAAACTCCTTGATCCAGAAAAAAAAACATTTTTTAACCAAATGTTTCTTAGGTGTTTGGCATTAAGATGGCTTACAATTTGGAAAATGGCGTCGGAAGCAAATTGCCACCACTTGTTTAATTTTGTCATCACCTGTTTTCATGAAATCAACATCACTACGGTCAATTTTAGCTATGATGGACAAATGTTTTATTCCGGCCCCGGTAGCACTCTCCTTAAAATGGTGTGCTGCAGCACGAAAATCAATTTCCTTTGATCGAAACGGTCTTCCAACCGTCAAAATGGTATTCTCCGAATTTAAAGTGTTCAAGTTTGGTCTCCAATTAAGGAATTCCCGAAAACCATTTTGAAAATCGTAAACTTTAATATCCTAGAACACGGAACATGCATGGGGATCTTAAAAACAATATCCGATTTTAACGTATCTGGGAAACGTATCTGGCCGGCCGGATTCTTAGTCGTGGTGTTCTTGATGAAAGTAATGCTTACCGACACAGTCTCTATACCTATCATTGTGTTACTTTCATACTAAAGCATGTGTGGTATTCGAATTTGTGTTACGGTGTTTTGAAAGAGCGTAAGCGGAGGGATGGTAACGTATCTGTCGGTGTATGAACGTAACATGAGGGCTTTTTTTCATACTAGGGCGCGCTGTGGAAATGTTACTTTGAGACCAGATTTTTATACAAAAACATGTATAAGCAAACATCGACATCTGCTCGATTTATCACATATTGAAACAATGTTCTTACCTTATTTTAAGAAATTGTGTATACATTCGATTATGGTAACGTATTCTGGCTGAATTCTGAATATGGCGACCATTGCTCAGAGAACTCATGCGAAACTTTAATAATCCAAGATTTTGGATTTGAACTTAAGAATTAGTGCATAATAGAGGATGATAAGTAACCTTGATATGCGTGCTCTTGTGTAACGAGCAGGGACACATTTTAAAGAACGGAATTTGGGGCTGGCGACATGGCGATAAGCAAGGAATATGCTCTTTAGACTGTGTTGAGAACTTTTCTCACCGGTTACAAATTATAGTTCGGATCATTTTGAAAAACATAAATAATAAGATAATAATAAGAACATGTGTTGCGCGAAATGCAAAAAAAGCCTCTCATAAAGCGCTCAGTGCAGCAACAGGCCAAAAATGAAAAGCAACAGAAAACTTAAGTTACATTAGCATATTTTACAGTACTACATTCTACAGCTGGAACCAGAAAATCATAAAA
>JAMKCH010033117.1:0-15723 GCA_023653785.1 Ophioderma brevispina
TGACACTTAGTGTACACAGGGGGTCCAGTACCCGCAACTACTGTTGTCATTGTTACGACAACGATATACTTTTTCATTGCACATACCGGTATGTATTGTGTTGAAACGAGGCCGTGTAATTTGTGGTTTGTTTTTTTTTCTGAATTTAAAATGTTTTTGCCCCTAATTTTAAGTTGTCTTTGTGGAATTCTACGTTTTAGTTGGCCTAATTAATTGGTCCTTAGATGGTATTAATTTCGTGCAAAATTCTTTCGGGAACGTGGAATACCTTGTCCTTATGTGTGTAGAAAGTGCCAACAACTCATTTTGACTCTCAGATAGCTGTTTTGGCTTTAATATCCCATTCTCAGGATTTGGCGCCATTTTTGAAAATACCACCTCGCCCCCCTAGCAAAGAGTTCAACAAACACATTTCCCCCACAGGTTGGACCAAAAAATCTTGCTCAGCATCCTTGAAGGTTAAAAAAAAAAACCTCAAACTTCTTCCCCAACTTATGAAGTCCAAGGACGCTAAAATTTGTCTCTCAAATCTCGACAGGCCCGCCGGACCTCTTACACTTGATACGGGCTGCCGCACAGTTGAAAGGGCGCCGAGTGAAACAACATGAAGTTGGTTTTTGAACCTATACAATGGCGGAAACAATGCATTGACACAACCTGCTGTTGCACATATTCCACACAGAGTTTCTATTGTTGGACGTGTATGCAATTGTTTCGACCTATTTTTTAGGTCAAAAAAAAAACCCCAAACTTCCCTGATGTTTCAATCGGGACCTGGCTTGAATCACCCGCCTAGTTCATCAAGTAATCCATGTGTAGAGGTCAGTGACAATACCCCCAAGAGGACACTGTCGAGGGTGAAGCGATGCGCTATAAAATCCACCGACTTCTTATACCTGTGCTCTATAGAATTTCAGGACTGTTCAAATAAAAATAAGCGCAAGCCTTAATTAGTGAAAGTGCTACAAACTTCGAACTTCGAGAATGTGGCTTATTTTGTTTACTATTATTCGTCTATGGGCGGAGTGATCTGTTGATGAGACTGAGGAAGCTCTGCCATGTCCATGAATTGTGTCATTGGAAAGGCTTTAGCGGAAGTTATACATGTACTGTGCCCAATATACAAATCCGGCTCGCCTATAACTGCAAGTTTTTTTTGGGTAAATGTTTATGTAATATAGGCTTATGCAAGGCTCATTAGCTTTATAAATTCTGCAACAATTCCTTCAGGAAAGTGTTTCTTTTCTTGGCGTCTATGATGCCTCCTGGGAGTGAAAAAACCTAGGTCACTTAATTGTCGCGGAACCCAAATTATGGGGTGTGTTTGGTTGGGTATAATTGTTTGGTGACAGTGCTCAGATTCAATGTTTTACTAAATGTCACAACCATCTATGGTGTCAAACACTATTATAGTTATTGTGAGACTATTTTTCTACTCACAGATTTAGTGGTCACTGGTTACCATGGTAAAACCATTAAATTATTGCTATTTCCTTGACTTTTTAGGTGTAACTTTATTATGTACAACAAACCCAAAATAAGTTTGAGCCATTCCGTGCATCAAGGATCACGAAAATAATTTCAATCGTCCCGTAACTCTTCATAATGCTGAAATATCGTGGGTCGGCGTCCGTTTTTCATGATCTATCTTGGCGCGTTTCCATGGCAACACAGGTAATTGGCCCTGATGACCTGGACTCGATTCAATTGTTTACTAATGGTCCCCCAAGTGCAGTACATGATATGTTGGCAATAACTTCAAAAGTTATTGTCCTACAACTATTTTTTCTACTTAGCCATTCACAGGTCTAGTGGGTTACTGGTTCCATTGCAACCATTAAATGTTTGGCTATTTTCTGACTTTACCTGACTTTAAGTGTACTTTGTTATGTACATTGAACCTTAAAATAACTTTGAGCCATTTGTACTATCAAGGGGTACCAAAATAAGTTGGATCGTCCCGTAACTCTTCTTCAACATGCTAAAATCACGATTTTTTTTGTAGCATTTTGGGGAAATTAGGGTTTATTTTATTATTAGCCATGTACTAAAAAAGTAACACTAAATTGGGTTTCACAATCAAACTTTTGCCAAAAACTGCATGTCCATTATTGTTTATCTCTTAAAAAACAAAATACGCTCAATTCATCGTGTATATGTTATGGATAACATATTTTAAAAAACAAAATACCAAAATTTGCTAAATTTTTGACTCCAAAAATGACATTTATTACGTTAAAATAGCTATAACTACCCAAATAAACCAATATAGATTAAAAATCAAACGATCTTTATAACACCATTTGTTATTTATAGAGATAATAATTATAGGACCATTGGGTCCTGTTTTGAAAATTTATGCCAAAGTGAGACCCTACCCCTAAACATTGGCCCCACAAAATTGCCCAATTGGGGCATACAGTGCAATTAATACATCGACTGTAGCAAACTTTTGCCCTCATTGCAAGTTTTTTTTATTATTGAAAACTAATGTATCTCTTGACAGGCTCTAACTCCAAACATTACTTCACCTTTCTAGTAGGTGAGTGCGGTAACTCAAAAACTAGAGCACTTACAGAGCATTTAGTCCCGGACTATCTCTCCTTTAGTATAACGGATTGAGCATTGATAGTAAATTATATTCAAACGGCAAAAAATTATTTGTTTTGTACGTTATATACAACCAATATGAATGCCTATGTTTTGTGGATAGTAAAAAATATATCACTCGGTCAAATTTGGAATGTTCCATTTCACTCGGCTTCGCCTCGTGAAAAGAAAAGTCAAAATTTGACATTGTGGATAATATATTTACTATTCCACGCCCGAGGAACGCAATAAAATTCCCAATCCGATGGCGCTTACCCATGCAAAGTTGCGTTTTAATAATATAGATACCAGCGCCAAAGCGAAATAACATGACTTGTTATTGATCATTTTAACCATAATAGTCCTAGTTCTCATTTTCCGAAATAATAAAACGTATTATTTCACTCATAGATCTTTTAGTGTTTAACCTTTTTATCTCAAAATAGCTTGTTATGCCAAATGTTTTTTTTTTTCTCCCCACTCCTCCAACTCCCATACAAAGTTCCCGTCAACCTGCAGCTTTATAGATCCTCTCTGGCTTCCTCCTTCCATCCATTTTCTTTTTCCTCCTGTTCCCTCACTTTCCCCCTGTACAATTACGTTTTCTCTCTCATTCCGTCTCCCTCACCCATATCTCACTCTCTCACTCTCTTTTCTCTCTCTCTCTCTTTCTGTATGACAGTCTCTCCCCTATCTCTCTTCCTATATGCGCAACATTTCCTCCTCTACAAAGTACGTTTTCTCCCTCATCCGTCCCTAAGACCCTTACAGATTACATTTTACTGTCTCTCGCTTTTTTCTTTCTTTTATTTCTTCCTCCTTTTTGCCCGTTGTTTTGTTTACTTCCCTTCTATTTCCTTTTTTTATTTTCTTTTTCTCTCATCCGGCTTCCCCTCTTTTTCTCTCATACTCGTTGTCCGTTATCGTTCTCTTGTTTTTCTCCCTCTTTCTCTCTTCTGTAGACCATCTCTCTCCTCTCTTTTCATTCTCCCTCACGTTTTCTCCTCTATAAAAATTACGTTTTTCTCATTCCGTTCTCTCTCTTTTTGACCACCTCTGCCTCTCCCTTTCTCCATCTCTGTCTCTCTTCTCTCTCTCCCTCTCTCTCAACATTTCCCCAGCTACAAATTATAGGCCTCGTTTTTCTGTCTCATTCGGTATCTCTCTCTCGAACCACCTTCTTTCTCTCTGCTCTCTCTCTCTCTCTCACTCTCCTCTTTCTCCCTCCCCTCTCTGACGGCTCTCCCTAGCTCTTCCCCTCTCTCTCTCTTACTCCCGGCCTCTCTCTCTAACCGTTCTCTTCAAGTGGCCCGGCAAGTGGCGTACCAACGGGATTCGTAGCACAGGCGTAATGACGAAACGGCGAATCATATGCGCAAGTCGTGACCTGCACGACGACGCGTTCACGCCGCGGTCATGAGGTGGGCTGGTGGCGATGTTGGTGCGATCACATGGGAGTACCACTGCATCCATACCGTCATTGGCAATCAGCAAGTGTTTAAATAAATTACGCACGGCGCGCTTGTGAAAGCAAAGTCATGATTGGGCGAGGACTGCCGGTGCAACGAAGAAAAAGGAGGAACGCAATAAAATTCCCAATCCGATGGCGCTACCCATGGCAAAGTTGCGTTTTAAATAATATAGATATCCCAATCAAATTCTTTCTCGTATCATACTGACTCAAGAATTAAGGCCAGCCCTGGAACTAGACTACCAGTTCGGGGCCGGGGGTAGGAAGGGAGGCGTTTTAGTTGATCTCTGTTCAAGAGTAATAATGTACATGAATGGTATCTACTGTATCAAAAAATAACACAAAGGCACCAAAATTTTAGTCTTCGCGGAAAGTCCGCAGGCCATGTGGCCTTGTGATTTTCACCTCGCGAATGCTCTGTTTACCTTTAGCTCTTTGCACTATCAGGTCATTTGACTTTCAACCAGTTGAGAGATAGATTTGGGGGGAGTTATAGTCATAGAATCAGGAAAAAGACGAGTTAACGAAAGAGTGTATGCAATTGGTGGAACTGGAAAGGGTAAAACATTCTACTTGTATTTGCTCCAGAAATTTTACCTCAAGTTTACTGTCCTCTGTACTTCCCATTTGTCTGGTATTTCAAAATGGTTCTGCTAAATTGTCTGTTTTTGCATTTGATGAACTTCATTCGAGGAATACTTTATAGCTTAAGTGGTCACAAAACACTACGCCTGTATCCACCGTTCGTTTCCGAGGGGACCTTCCCGGTTGTCAAAACATATTCCTGATCACAATCAAAATGACCCAAAAAGGGGCCAAAATTGTGAGAAAAGGGCTGATTAAACATGATACCCGTACATTTTCCTGACGCTTTTTGTTAATTACCGCAACTACAATGAACTAATGAATTTAATGGCGTGTTCAGTATCTTAACACATGAACAATTAAGTACCAGAATGACGGCTAGATATGTACCTGATTACCTCACACTGCATTATTATCCAATCCACACATGTAGCTAAAACTTTAGATGTATGCTTCAATCATTACCACATGTGTGTTAAAATGGATATTTACAGCAACAATAATTTTTAAAAAATAAACCTAAACTGCTACAATTCACTAAAATTGACCTTTAGTAGAAAAGACAATCCCTTCCATGAATTTGCCTTTCACCCCTTTCTATACCTCTTGCTCACCATATTGTAACTCTCAGGTCCTGATCAATTTTTCTTACCTATAACTCTCCTATTCGTTCTCACCCTTTATTATTTTATTTAAACTTCTTGTAGGCCGGTAGCCTCTCAGTGACAAGAGCACTGATTTCCAAGGGGAGGCCCTGCATATACACAATTTACCTTGTACTGACGAAGTTTAATTAGATAGAAATACAATAACTAAATACACATAAATACAGAATAAATAAAGTACCACAATGATATTAACTACATGTACAGAGACATCTACAGCATACAGATATGCTTATGTGGGATTTACAAATGTAGATGCTTTAAGATGAGATAAACTCACTGTGTTATAGTTACAGCGGATAACTGAAGGAAGACTGTTTCATATTTTTGTTCTCTCATATGGAAGTACGTTTGCCTGCCATTTAGGTTCCAAGGTGGTTCTACAAGAGTTTTTGTGGTTTGACTTCTTGTACCCTTAAAATGAACTGAGTGCGTAAAAGTGAACTGAGAGGATCTGTAAAGTTGGGGCACGACCTTTGAAGCATTCAAAAATAAGCATTAGCATGTGTTTATCAACGATCATTAAGTCTGTTCCACGGCATTGTACACATCATCTCTTTAACAAGGGTTTCTATGTTCTGCTGATAAAATTATTCGAGCTAATCTATTTTGAAGAACATGAAGTGAAGTCATAAGATCGTTAGTACAGTTAGACCAAACAGGGCTGCAATAGTCAAAATGTGGCATACAATTGAATTTGCAAGCGTAACCGAGTATCTTTAGGAATATATATTTAAGCCTTCTATAACACCAAAACGCTTAGAAATACATGTACACATATGATTGGTACCAAGACATAACTTGTTTTTTGGCATTCAAAGAAGTTTGTTATCATCAACCATTTAGAAATTTTGATTAATTTGACTGAAGTTTCAAATTCAAGAGTGTGGTTGGGTTGTCCTGAAGTACAAAGAAGTGTTGTATCATCAGCATACATATTAACATTACAGGCTAACACTATTTAAAAGACTATTGACAAAAATAATAAATAGAAGAGTACCAGTTATAGAGCCTTGGGGAATTCCAATGTTAATAAGTTTGAATCAGAAAGAGTAGAATTAATGTTGACTGTCTGAGTTTCTGTCACTGAGATAGGATTGAAACCATTTAAGTGCAGGACCAGAAAGACCATTTGTGAAAGTTATCAATGAGAAGATAATGGTTAACACAGTCAAAAGCCTTACGGAGATCAAGAAATATGTCTCCTGTTGCACGACCCTCATTCATATTTTTCAAAAAAAATCCTGGTACATCAAGCAAAGTGGTAGCTGTGGAAATGATTGGCTCGAAAACCCGATTGATTATCAAAAGGAAGCCCGTTGGCACCCGATACGAATGCAATTGATTGTGAACAGCTCTTTCGATAATTTTAGAAATAAGTGGCAGAACGAAATAGGTGATAGTTCACCACATCTGACTTGTCACCAGACTTAAATATAGGGGTAACTTTGGCTTTCTTCCATTCTGTTGGAAAAACTGAGGTAACTAAGGGAAATGGTTACAAATAAGCAAGAGAATTGCTTATATAAGGCGCAATCAGCTTAAGAAGTTTTACACTCATCTGAAACCATCAAATCTGGAGATTTTACTATTAGACATATCACATTTTGCTTATAACAAACTCTAGAGAACATTACAAAACTGAAAATAGAATCACAGTAAATTAAGTTATTTTTTAGGTGATGTTGTGCTATCTGCCTTATGAGCATTATCACTTCTCTGCAGAATTATGAGTGACTGAGTATTAAGTGTTTAACGACAACTCACCACAATTGTGTGTCATATTGTGTCATTAAGATTAAAACATCAAAACGTTTTATAAAGACATACACCACTTAAATTCTAGTCCACAACATTTTCAAAAATGTTTAAAATTATTTAAACAATCAGCCTCCTTCAGGAATTTATCACCTGAAGAGCCTACTATCTTGAAATGTTGTTTTCAAATCTGGGACTCTGTAATATTTTCTACGAATAAGCGCATAATCAACGCTACTCAGTAATACATGTTTTTCACAGCAAGAGCACAATCACAAGGAATACACCGAGGGACTGGCTCACCTCTAACACATAACTATGGGGCATCATATATGACCAATTTTACATCGCGCCAATACAATCACAAAAACCCCCCCCCCCACCCAACCCCCCCCCCCCCCCCCCCCCCCCCTCCGTCCCATTCAAACCTGAACTACCAGCAGCTCCAACAGTTGGTTTGAAGCATCTTTTATTATTCGGAAATGAATCCCACAGCATTTGCCACCTGTTTCTGATATAGCTATTACCTGAAGCCTTAAAATCTGTAAGGGATCTCAGTTGTTTGTTTCTAGTCATATTAAGTCCTTTCGCCAATCATCACCTTCATTTGCCTTGAATACCAATGTAACCTGAATCCAAGCTAAAACAACGGATTTATTTATTGAGACAAATTGAAGAATACTTCCAACAGCTCAGCAATATAGGATGACGACATTCTCTGTCTTCAAATCCGGAAGAACTAGATAGTGACTCAGTAAATATAATGAAATACTCTCATTGGAAATTTCAGCTAATTCTAAGGCCACTTAAGTGCCTGCAATTCACATGAAAATAGAGCATTATCAGTAACCCTAATCTACGTTGATCACGCCCGACTTAAAACAGCTGCAGCAGCCCTTTCCAAACCGTATACCCATCGGTATAAATAGCTCGCTTTTGATGGTATTTATTCTAAGATCATCAATTTAGCTTGAAAAACAAGAATCATCAGTTAGACCTTCTATATTGACAATAAGTTAGGTCAATATCAAGTTCAACATTTGTCCAAAGAGGAGGACTTAAAATAGGAAAATCAAATGAAGGCAATATTATCATCATTTGGACACAACCTGTGAAAACCCTCTTTTATACGGATCCCAACAGAGAATAGCATTATGTTTACTAGTATAGAAGTTGGTTAAATTTAGGGAAGGTGCTTTCATGTGTTGGGATATCAGCTTACTTTTAAAAAGGCATATTAGCACATTTTTTTGAAGAGGCGCATTCAATTTTTCAAAAACTTTTGAGATTCTTACACGGTTGCATTGGTAACGGGCAGGTAAAGCTATACCTGTGAATGGTTATGCTCGAAATGTGCTATGTGTCACAACGAAGAATTTTGTAATTAGAATAATATCGGATCCCGATATAATTCAACGGCTGCGGAAACGACCTCCAATGTGAAATAGCCGTGGGAACTAGCGCCATGTACAATCTACGCTCATCCATTAGTTTGTTTATTGTTCAGGCAAGTCAAGTTAAGGTTATTTACTTGAGGTGGCACTATTTCATCATGGACGTAAATAACTAATAATTTCCAGCTCCGCGTTAAGTCCAATCTGGGATACCCAATTTTAATTACAAAATCACTTTTTTATGATAAATACGCATTTTTTTAGCATTCTCGGTTGCAGGTATAGATTCTAGACAAATTACCAACATACTCTGCAAAAATATCAAATTTTGAAAATGGGGCGCTCTTCAAAAAATGTGCTAATTTGCTTTACGTTTTAGAGCATATTTGAAGAGCTAATTTTATCCCTCTTAGATGTAATGGAGGGTCATTAGCTTCAACACATAAGCTTTGCATAGGAGAGATACGAAAAGCCCCAAAGCATAGTCGAAGACCTTTATTCTGAATAGTTCAAGCTTTTTCAATATGACTTCAGCAAACTATACCAATGCAACCATAATCCATTTTGATCTCACAAATGATCTATAAAGGCGACGCACGACTGAGCGATCTTCACCCCAGTCCATTTGAAACTACTTTTAAGATTCAGAGCTTTTTTGACATCTCTTCCGCAAGTAGTCAATGAGCTTGAAGTCAATTTACTGTCCAAATTTAAGCCTAAGATTTAGTCCTTTGAAACGACAGGAATAGGAGAACCATTAAATTTTAGTTCTGGGTCAGGTGAAGACGTCTGTGTTGCAAAAATGCATACAAACAATTTAGAGAAACGGAAACTCATTTGCATCTGCCCACTGTTGAATCTTATTCAAGCAATTTTGCATTTGTCTTTCTATAGTGGCTATATTTGATGAAGAATAGAAATGGAGAAATTATCTACAACAATGACCTCTCCATTCCTGTTTTGACCACTGTGGCAATACTATTTAATTTTCACGAACTAGAGTAACAGAGAGATGCTACCCTGAGGAACACCTTTCTCTACATTATTATTTCTGATAATACTGTTTTTCCCGACAACCCTACAAACAAAAAACGGGGGAAATCTTTGTCAAAAATTCTAATAAACAAAGTCATTTACCTCTTAGTCCTAAATGATGCAAATCCTTCAAAAGTACATTTTGTCCAATTAGTACATCGGCCTTCCTAGATCAAAGAATACCGCACAACATTATGTCCTCTAACAAAACCATCACGAAAAAAAGATTCAAGACGAACAAGTTGGTCAATAGTACTACGACCCTGCCGGAAACAACTTTTGACACTTAGAAATCAGTCCATTACTTTCCACGAACCAAACAAGACGAGCTTATCATCCCTTCCATGGTCTTACATAACAGCTGGTTAGGGAATTGACAAATTCGTTGGCCTTGGTCGCCTCTTTCCCGGGCGGGTTTCGGAACAGGAATAATTATAGCTTCACGCCATACATTGGGGAACATCCGACTCCATATATTATTGAAAATATCAAGGCAGTACAAGAAGGATTCTTGTGGAGTGCTTTAAGGGTAGAAAGATCATAATCAAACTAGTCTTATTAACATTTTTCATGTCTTTTTCATACCTAATATTAAGGTATATGTGGAAATTATGTGCCATCCGACACTTTCTGAATATAATTATTATGCAAATGAGAGATTCCAATAAGGCCGCCAATGGTTGCCATTTTGAAGAAATTTTTTGATGCGTTCTTCTTGACCAAAGTGTACAACCTATTACCATAAAACTTGGTATTTATGATAATTACACAATTTTTTAAATTTGAATATCATTGTGATTTTATTTTTATATTTATGAAAAGGTTTTGATTCATATTCAAAAATATGAATTTTTTATTTTTTAAAGAGCTTTTTTTTTTTCAGGTATATTTGCAGCAATATAGACTTAAAAAATAAAAAAAGGTCAGTAAAGCAGTATCACTAATGTAACAATCTGGCAAATGGGCCATTTTATTTGAAGAAACAAAAACTGGAGATATTGTGTGCATCAAACAATGAGGGGGGGGCACTTTGGTCCAAAAATAGAAACTGAGAAATAGGCCAAAAATAGGTGTTTCGGTACTTGCTTGTCAATTAACATCACCAGTTTCTTTGAAGCCATACATTACTTTCCTGAACCCTATGAAAAAGAGGTTGTATTTGCCTGATTCACTGGTCTGTATAGAACAAAGTGTTCCATTTTTTTATTTCTGTAAGTTTTGCAAAATATCCGTAACTAAGGTCTAAACGCGTTGCTAAGGAAACAAACATTTTAAAACTATGGAAATAGATTTTTGGGATTTCATGGTTGAAATTACTAAAAAACTGGACAAAAACAGAAAAATTGATTTCTTAAGGAAAAACATTTTTGTTAGGATCTTTCTACCTAAACACTTGATAATGGATTTCACCTGGTCCAGTAGCAGTATTATGACATTTACTAAGAGAGTCATTAAGTTCTAAAATACAAAATGGACTGTTATATCCTCTGCATTATGGATGAAAAATCTACATTTCTGTTTTCAGCAGTATTTTTAAATCTTTGAAATGTATGAGTATAATGATGCTTGAAGAATTGTGTTCAAATTAATCGCCAATTAATGGCAATATCCTGAGCTTCTGTACATTACTACCATCAGATTTATATAGATGAAAAGTGGTATTATTCAAATGTTTCCCATTATTTCCTAACCTCCCAAGCTTTGTAACAGGAGTTTTAGGAATTAAACTTGGTACATATTGCTCAAAAGGACTCCCGTTTACTGTTTTTGTAATAATGCGAAGAGCTTAGTCACGAGCTCTTTGATATTTTCTTAAGTTGTTCTTCGTTGGTCGATTTTTAAATATGTACACGCAATTTGGACAATCAACAGAATTTACATTCAGCCATTAACCATGGCTTGTGTTTTGCTATAAGCTTTTGAAGACGACTTGGGGATTGTTTATTGGCTATATCAATCAAAATGTCAGTGAATGAAGAAAGAGGATCTTTAATGTTATCAAACGATGCCTATTAGTAAAGCTAACAGCTATCATTAAACTCTGGCCAATTGGCCTTATGAAGTTGCCATTAGGAACTCTTTTCTTTCACATTGCTTTTAATATCTATTGATCACTACCACACTGATCCTATGAAGCCAAACAGGAGGTCCATAAAAATGTAGGGAACCCCAAATTGATAAATCAAATAGCTGACGGAGTACCAGTTGTAGTATGGATATAAGTACTAGACCCGTCATGCAAATACAGAATTGATTTCTCCAAAGAAGATTCTACAATAGCCTAACAATGACACCAAACCGATTGGTATCCTTGCAACACCAAAGTTCACTATGGGCATTGAAGTCCAACCTTACCAGAGGAAGGGAAGAAAGGAAGTTGACAACATTCATCAAATTCATCTAAAAACTAATTTATATTTAGGATGATATAAACAGCAAAAACAGTATTGTGCAATGAAGAGTAACTTTAACAGCAATGCTTTACCAAATTGGTATAGTTGTATGACAGGAATGAGGACTCAACCCTAATACCCCCCCCGAAAAGATGACTTCCAATAGCGCTATATCCACTGGGGTCTTATCAACTGTTTATTATAGAATCGTACCCTTAAAACAAAAATTTATTAGAATCACGTCTTTAAGACGTGTTTCCTGAAGACAAAAGAAATAGAGGGGTATGATCAGTTATAAGGCATTTAACATTCTTCATAATTGGTCTAGACCCTCTGCAATCTAATTGCAGAATGAACATTTATTAGATGTTTCACTTTTTAACAAAATACAGAGGATCAGCTTCTGCAAATGCAATGGTGCGCCGCAGGCGGAGTGCACCATCTATCTGTCATTGGCGTTTTATGCCAGACTCCTCATACAATGCTGCTGTGGGGGGTTCGCACTCCTCCAGCACAACGAGTCTGTTTGGCATTCCCAGCATTTGGCGGTACCCATTTATATCCTGGGTGGAGAGGCAAGCGAGGTAAAGTGCCTCACCCAAGTGCACAACACATTAGAGACAGTGGGACTCGAACCAACAACCTATGCTTTGAGGCGACGTGATCCGCCTGCACCACATGGCCATTGCTTCCTTACTATCACTTATTGTTCTGTGTTTAAGAGGAACACAAGTCATGCCCACTCATCACCTGACAAAAGTGCATCAACTTGTTAAAGCTGAATAGGATCCTTTGATCCCTTTGAAATTCTTATGATTGTAAGTGTTTAGTATACCTGATTTCTTTGACTTTGATGAGTCAGATTTAGGTGGTTGTACTGGTTTGGGATTACCTAGCTTCTTTGGCGTGTTAGAACTAGGTTGGCCTCTGTTAGTTCCAGTTTTCTTTTTATAGTCTTATTTTCTGCAGATTCTATTACGTTGTTTAGTACATGCCTGATGAACAGTCTGATCATCTTTAGATGAACTTAGTTGTCTCTTTACAGGATCTCTAGAAAGAATACGAGATCTACAGGACAAAGTCATCTTAGTTGCAATATTATTATCACTTGTCTTTTCCCCACCATTTCAAATACTGTTGAGGATGGGCAAAATCATTAGGCAAACAAAATCTGTTTGGGTAAATGATGTATTAGAGTAATTGATTTCACTTTCACAAATCAGCATAATCTTTGCCTGGTATCCTAGAACGAAAAGTATCTGGCTTTTTAATAGTCATATTACCTGTCACTTTGATTTTTTGGATTGTTTTCTTCTATCCATTTAGGACAGGTTCTAGAATTTGATGAGCACGGCAATTCCACAAATTAGCAGGGGGTGTTTATTAAATTGGTGCATTGTGGCCTCTTTGCCACACTTTTCAAAAATTCTGACCCTTCTACGTACGTCTTAAAGTGGCCAAAAAACGTTGACATTAAAAACATCTTGTAGGGCTAGGAATGTAATCCTCTACTTAAACCTGAAGGTAACCCACGTTTAATGAATTAGGTTAAAAGTTAGCGCATTGAAGGTAAGTATACCGTGTTCCCGTACTGATTTTTTACCATCTCTTTAATCATACTTCTATGGCTATGGCCCAGCAAACACAAAACGTTTTCAGAACGTTCACAAAACGTTTTTATTAGGTCCGCTACGTCTTAGTCTTTAATAAACGTTTACAAAACGTTTTTATTAGGTCCGATACGTCTTCGTCTTTAACACAAAAGCTCACAAAACGTTTAAATTTTAGGTTCCGCTACGTCTTAGTCTTAATAAACGTTTAAAAACGTTTACAGAACGTCGAAGTTTGGACTAAACATTTGCCCAATTAAGCACATTTCTATGACGTCCAAACGTTTTTCACAAACGTTTTGGTTAGGTTCTAGATTCGTCTATTACGTCTTTCTGATTATAAGACCTTGTAAAAAAACGTTTTTAAAAACGTTTTGGCAGGTTTTAATTTCTATTACATCTTGTCTATAAGATCATTTTTAGACGTTTTTAAACGTCCCCATTCACAATTATAGCTGTTAGGGGTACATAGTTTAGATATTGGAGACTCTACCAAATGAATAAAATGTCCTAATAACGTTTGCAAAATACTCAAAAAACCACAATATCAAAAACGCAATCGCAATAACGTTTCAAAATTATAGTCTCTGTTTGTTTATTTTAAGGCCATGGCCATTATTTAGCAACGGGCAGTTTAATTCTGTCCAGCACAGATCGTGTATAATTTTCATTGGTACTGAAATGGGTTACTCACTCACTTTTGAAAAAAGATACAACCGCTCTTCTGCGACACGTGCCGCCTTATAAATAGAAACTACCCTTCATATTATGAGTCGTCTATCTGTGTAGTGTTAGTGTTTTTGTCCTTCCACGCTAAGGGTCCCAGGTTCAATCTCCCAATACAGGTAAGTTAGTAATTTGTGTCTGTCAAATTGAACTTGTGTAATATTGCTTGATGTAGATTTCCTTGCGCATATACCGCTCCATATAGTAGATTACTTTTTTTCTTTATTATTAGCTTTAATTGCAATTAATCAAATGGTTTTGAGACGTTCTCAAACGTTTTTAAAAAGGTTTTTTTGGTTTTATAACGTCTAAAAACGTTTTAAAAAACCGGCCAATAAAACGTTTTATGACGTCAAAACCTTTCCACAAAAAAACGTCCAAAAAACGTTTTACGAAACGTCCAAAGACCAACTGGAACTTTTTAAGAACTTCAGAAAACGTCCGATTGTTAGCTGGGGGTGACAGTTTTGAGATGCCCACCACTCAAAATTTCATCATCAGAAAACAATTCTTAATGTCATGACATTTAATTACACCCTTCTTAGAGTCAAGAGTTCTATGAGGAATAACTCTAACTGGAACTTGGGCAAGCATGGTTGTCATTTTGAGGTTTTCCGACTGAATCTTTCGGTCAACCGCCCCTCAAAATATCTGCAGACCTGAGGTTTCTTAATTTCCTCACATTGCAAGCAATGCCTTCAATACCCTCGCTTACAGCAACGGGAAGATTTTGATGGGTTTTTATCCATCAATGCCGTCAATCACTAAAAAGTGAGGCCAATATCTCAACTACAGGATCCGGATCACAATCTCTTTTACGTTTAACGGATTTTTTGTCAAGTTGTTTGTTGAGAATTCATAATGAAAAAGTATGAGATTCATCTGCAGAGCTCCCCACCCACCACGGAGCCCAACCAGGGGACACCATACTGTAGTGGCAAATCATCATCACTAGCCAAGGATACCCCGGAATATATACGCAATGAAACAAAAAAGAAAAAGACTCTCTCTCAATTGACCTGTTAGCACCGCCACTAAAAACCCAGGAAGACAATTAAGTAACAAGGGTACATAGTACCCAATAAGTCTCCAATAACACTCATCAGCAAAATGAGTTTTAGGGCAAGACGCCCAAGCCAATTGGTTGAATCCAGGCCTAAACAACCTCTCGACTAGGAGAATTACGGCCGAAGCAATGTGTTGTTTAGACGGCACGCAGCACAGTGTTATGGCGCTATTTCTTTGTATGCTCTATAATCTTGTAGTATTTATCCTTCCGCACCTTTTTAAAGGCTCACCAAAAAGGGATTAAGTGTAGTCCTCGCCTGTTAACGGCGGCCAGTGTTGTGTGCTCGTAATGTCTTCAGGTGTGTGTTAATCTTAGTTCTTATAATTTACATCGCAGTTAAACATTGTTTATGGCGTTTTCGTAGTAAAAAATGTGTTTCAAGGAGCATTCATACCGGACTGTTCTGTAGAGTTTTTATTTGTCGACGA
>JAMKCH010033118.1:0-16251 GCA_023653785.1 Ophioderma brevispina
TAATATTGCCCAATACTAGGATTAAATGGACATTGGGTAACCAATCACAAAGCACGATAATACATATATACACAGTACAGTGGAGTATGTAGATCTGATGAAAGTAATGAAAATATTGTGATATGATATCTGACTACAACCTATATGATTATCTTTGAAAATTAAGTTTTGAAAACATACTTTAGTTAGAATGGCCTGTTCTACACCAAAATATTCGCTAACAAAACTAAAGATGAGATTCAAGAAAACTTGGTCTCTTGGTAATTTCAATCAAAATACGTTACGGCACTGGCCATTTTCCTTTCAAAAATATGAGATCAAGCAGTGAGGATGCCGTGGGAATAAATCAAGGAATGTGTTTTCTTGTGTTAACGCCGTTTACGTCGTCTGCTGAATCTGACTCCGTAGTCATTCTATTATAAAATCGTTAGTGCTACCGATAAGGGCGCTGTTTGGACTTAATCATTGTATGAAAGCTTACAACCATGCAAAAATATCCATTTTGAAAAATCTTGATGGCCGCCCTATTTTCAAATGTGCTAGTGTCTCTTTAATCACACTGCGACCTTTGAGCATAATTTTGTCATTTATTGTATTGCATAATGTCAATTTCACAAACAAAGTGTTAAACATTTAAACACGTGCATAGAGGAGAATGCAACAGATATTGTTACATTTCTTAAGTAAAACTGTTGTACAAATAAAACGCAAAAGAGGTAGTATTTAAATTTTTGATAAAAGAGGAAATATTTATTTTGCTCAAAAATTGTGTGTGGCACACAAGAGGGTGCTATTGAGTCAATCCCACAATGCCACCTCAATAGGTCATGTGATCATCGCAAATCTTATTCTTAACACATCAAAATCCGTAAATGTTTAAGGTTCCTTTTAGCCCACGAAGCGTAGATTAACGAATTTCTAGCATGACCATGAAATGTCTTGTGGTTCTTAAACTTTTGGAACAATTTAATCCCATATAAGTTTGACATATGTGTTATTTAGTATGTACAAGATGGTACAGTGCAATGAATGTATGGAATTGGTTACAACACTAAGTGGCCCCCGCTAAAAAAAACTTCCATTAGTGTCCAAGGCATAAGAACCAAATTACCCACAATAAAATTGAAAATCAGACCTTTCACCTAATGCCCTATGGTCAATTGAAATTGTCACGTCTTCGAAAAAGAGTGGTTTCGCCACATTTCCATCCTCAGGAACTCCAATATAAGGTTTGAACCAAAATAATTCATTATATTACTCTAGAATAACCAATTAAAATAATCATTGCAAAATATAGCCAAATCTATACCATCTTTATTTTTGCCTAGAAACTTCAAATCGCCTTATTTGTTCCCATAGAATTACACAGTTAAGAGCACGGATGACAAAATTAAAATGATGCTATCAGCATATAAAAGGTTATCTTAAGTATATTAATTTACATTAGTTACATCATAAGGTATATATCTAAGCAATAAATCAAGATTTTAATACTTTATTTTTTTAATTAGTTAAAATCTCTTGATTTTTCATTCGTGTGCCCAAGGGGGGAGGGGGGTTCCTGGGACCCAACATAATGATTCTAGATTAAGCGTGGGCGGATTTAATTTTTTGTATCAGGAGAAAGCGATCATAAATCAGACGATTAGTAAAAACTCCTGAAAATTTGAGTGCGTCAAACGAGAAATTGCCACAAAATCAAAGGTGGGTACTATGGACCCCCCTTGGGCACTTAAGTGTTTAAAACCAGACGGTAGCAAGCCAGTGGTTCCGAGGGGGCAACTTTCCCGGTAGGATGCATCAAATTCCCGATCACAAGCAAAAATTTTCCCTGTCGCATGAGCAAGAATCCGACAATGGGCTGATTTAACATAAATATCAGTGTTTTATTTCCCGATTCCCTTCAAAACATTTTTCAGAGGGGGCACTCTTGCCCCCCCCCCTCTGCCCCCACCTGGCTACGCTACTGAGTTAAAACACCCTCTCGGTGGCAAACATAGTGACCTCCTAAGAAGGCGCACTACTAATATTTGTTGTTGGACGTGTCAGAAATGAAAACAACTTCTGATCGTCCAAGACTATACAACAATTTCTGTTTGCCAAACTGGAATTGTAAAAATTTATTACCAAAGGGATGTGCATTGCTCAAGACTGCATATTAAAGCAGAATAAACACAATGATAGATAAAAGAGTGCCAAAAATACATAAAGTAATCTATATAAAGTAAAAACAAGGTAATCTCTCTCAAATGTCAAAATTGATACCAAAACATCACAATGATTACATAACTCGGCTGCATTGATTTTCAAAAGGTATTTTGTGAGACATGTTAAATTCTACATCGACTAATGCAATTAATGTAATAAAATTTTCAACTAAGAATAAATATAAGTATATAAAATAAAGTACAATATAAGTTATATATTAGAAAATACGGAAAAGGAACAAGCAGAGGGACTTAGAGAAGAAACGACAAAACAAAAGTTGGAATAAAGAGCAAATTCAAAAAAGCGAAATACAGGTTGCCAAAAACAAGAGAAAGCGAAAACCAAGTGAGAAGCGAGTTGTTCAAACAATATGGCTCATTTTGACAGACATTATATACCACGGAAGGTCGTCTACTTTAAAACCCAAATCGCCCATAGCATGATATGGTAATACGTGAAAACGTTTTGACTTGTAAACTGATTGTTTAATACGCTGTAAGGTGATAGACCATTGCGAATAAGCACAAGCACAGTACTTACGGATCAGGGCTTTAGCGGCAAATTACGCCGCATATTTTATTCCCACTCCATGCACTGTAGTTTGTGTCCCCAGGATCTGCCATTAAACTCAGACACTTTAAGGAGCCGACCGATGCAGGTCTTGCCGTATGCAACGGTGCCTCGCACAATTTGCAATTTATGGACTTTGGCCGTTTGTTAAACCCACTTTATACGCTTGACCTAGACATCTCAGGTTTTAGATAACATAGACAGGGCAAGTATTTCAAGACTCCTTAGTGACGCGAAAATATCGGACAACTTCTTCACATTTAGTCAATGTCTGGTTCGCATTGTATCTTAGGACGTTTAAAATTAAATCGTGTGTCTTAAATCTACGTTAATAGTGACTCCAAGACGTCACAGCAATAAATTCAAATATTATCTTTAAAACCAAAGGCATAACGAAGCATTAAAAAATTAAACCATAGACAAATGCTTTTAAATTTCTGTTTTATCGCCATTTTTTTTCTTTTCAAAACATGTTTACTCTAATCTGTACAATTTAATTTAACACTATTGACTCTAAATATTACTACCGGTCCATGCCTATATTGCCCTTTAATCACAGAATAGGCATGTTCGATTCAAACATTAGCAATCGCTATTTATATTGGGTTTTACATTCTTTTCGCTTTCAAACCTGAAAAAATCAGAGTATGAGAGACAATGTTAATTTCAATATACATTCTTTCTAACAAATCGTTAACCGTAAACAAGGAATCACACCTTGACGTGGACAAATACACGACCCTTCACATCACAATAAAGACAGTTTTCAGTTTCACCATTTACACCTTTCATAGTATGCGCAAATTCCCAGGCGTCCGAACAGGTAGTGTTCGAAAGGTGTTTCCTGGCGGGAGGGATCATTAAAACACGGTTACTTTGAGTTGAAAAGTACTCTACCTAATCTAATGAGAGGTGTCCACGGTCTTAGGTTACGTGTGCAATAATTCCTTGTCGCAGCATTACACTGCTCACTTGAATGATGTGCAGAAGTGAAGTCAATAGCCCGTTGGACAAAAAAATAGGTGCTCCAAAGAAGGACAAACAGGAAGCACTACAAGATAACTGAACAAGATTTACCGGACGTGGCCACCATGTAGAGGAAAACTATGAGTTACCTGATGGGTTACATATAAAACAGCTTCCCTGTCACATGGGACTCTTTGCACTCTAAAAATATGGTGGTTGCAGTAGGGATCACCACATATGTTGACTAAGGAATAGTCAAAGTGAAGAAAAATTATGCTTATTGGGTTCAACCTTTAACCTAGGGCGCAAAGGCTGATTTTAAGGGTTTTTGGGACACTCTGTTGTCACAACAATTCATATACCAAAATTTCCGACAGTCTGGTACTAAAATCTTGGTGAGCCATCTTGCAGATGTGGAATGTAAAGTGACTTGACCCAGAAAGGGACAAAGGTCAAAACCTATGTCACCAAATGTGGAAATTTAAGGAAAAATTCTTTTCTGAAAAAACTAAAGAAACACGTCCTATTTTGAATTATACAACAAGCACTTGTTTAATTAATGTTCAAAAGAACCTAGTAAATAATTCTCTGCAATCATGACATGATTTAAGGAAAGAAGTAGCAACCTTTACAGACACCCACACACCGTTTTCTATCCCCACCCACATTTGACGCAATGTCAAATATTTTCCATTACCTGTTTGGGCCATTCACACCCAAAGTAATTTTTACAGGGATTTTTAGGTAAAATGATTTGGATCAACACAAAATGTATACCAGTGTATTCAGATGACTGTTTGAACAAAAAAGTCAACCACAAAACGTCTCTGTGACCTACGATTTTGTGACTTACGATGTCTAGAACCTTGCTGGCTGGCAGAAAGGCACAATTTTGGTCATTTTCCCCATTTTTGGCCCAAATTGCACCTTTTTCATATTTTTTGATCATTTTGTGCATTATAAAACATTTCTTTTACAACTGATGTTGTTTGAATATACGAGAACTTTAATTTTAATGCCAGTGTAGGATTATAAAGTGGGGCAGTACCATGGCAACGGCAATTAAACCCCTTTTCTAGCCTTCAGTGAATGAAAAATTGGCGTAAAAGAAGGTTTAAATGTGTTTGCCATGGTTAATGCCCAACCTGATGAATCTACAACTACACCCAAACCATAAGTGATGTTGTAAACACATAATAGGAGTAGAAACAAAAACTTGTTTTCATTGAAGGGATTTGATCAAAATGATGAAAAATCGGTGGTCACGGAAAGGTTGCTGTGATTTCCTTTTTACTCATATACATCCATCTCAATACAATCCACCTGCAAAAAAGACTATTTTTGGTAAAAATGGTCAAAATCGGTCAAAGCAATTTTTTACATGTAATCAGAAGTGGGTGTGGAGCCACTCTGGTAGGAGAACCACTTTGTTAATGTTTCACACGACGTTAAAATGTAGGATAAACATGTTCATTGGTTCTAGGGGTTAAAAATTCATTTCCTATCTCTACATCCTTTTGTATTTTGCATAAAGCCAAAAATGTCAAGGTTCATAGTGGGGGTAAACATATATAATGATCCGATTGGGCTCAAATTGGTTTCAAATTGTTCGTACACGGTAAAACATTGATTTAAAATAACGGCGGTTTTGACTGTTAGCGGCGACTCAAACGTGCAAATACTGTAAACGCGGACTCGAAAGTGCAAAGACTGTAAAAAAACGTGTGGTTTAACTGGTTGGTGAGTCCAGCTGCCAGTCAAATCGCTGTTATTTAATGAACATTTAACAGTGTATGGGTTCAGCTCAAAGTATCTGAAATAGTCCCCTAAGACCACGAGAGCTTTTAAATATTTCCCCTTATTCCCTAATGTCAAACAAATTGAGAATTTGAGCCCATTTTGAAAAAAAAAACGTGTGCATTATTTGTGTGTAATTTGTGGTCATAAGATACAAAAGTAGATTTTGCTTAACATCACAGGTAACACTTTTCCATACAAATGTATACAACATGCATCGAACGTTGAACTTGCTTGCCGTACATCGAGCGATAAAATTTGAACGGAACGTCCTATTACCTCAAACAAAGCAAATGAAAGCTGAAAGTTTCTACTTTCCTATAATGCTATAATCTCAATGAGGCTAGTAGACTCATATTTCAATTTGGGAAACATAGACGCCCCTTATGTAGATTCCCTTTTTCAAACGTTGAACACCGTCTTTGTTCTCCGTAAGAAACTCCTTTACGTGGAATTAATCACTCGGGAGCTCAAATAGTATCCATTTCTTTTCAGGGAACTCCAGAATGTCTCTTTGAAGCTGGAACATAAATCCCTCCTCAGAATTCGTGGATAGTTAAAATCAGATGGTTATCGGATCTTGATCTTTGAACAGGGTGTTGTCAGATAAATGAAAACAACTTCTGATCGTCCAAGATCTATAATTTGCCAAACACTGAATTGTAAACAATTAAACCAAATCGATGTGTAATTGCCCAAGACTTGCACTTAAAGCCAGATCAAACCAAAGTGAATAGCAAAGAGTGCAAAATAATCAACTATATAATGGAAAAAAAAGGTACTCCTCTAAATGTCAAAATCTGAGACGAAAACCTCACATCTACATATAACTCGTCTAGCATTTCTTTCAATTCAAAGTATATTGTGAAACTAAAAACAGTCTTGAACATTCTACATAGACTAATTACATTAATGTAATAAAACATTTTTCAATTAAGCATAAATAAAAGTTAAATATAAGTATATATTGAGAAAATACGGAAAAGGAACAAGCAAGGGGATTAGAGAAAAAACGACAACAATTTCAATAAAGAATCAAATAAAAAAAATCCCGATAGAGTTGCCAAGAAACAAGGGAAAGCCTAAAACAGTCATGAGGAGAGTTGTTCAAACAACATGGCAAGAGCTATTTTGGCTCATTTTATACACCATTATATACAAACGGCAGGTCGTCTACTTTTAAAACCCAATCGCCCTAGCTGATAAGGTAATATACGTTGAAAGTTTGCTTGAACTGATTGTTTAATACGTGTAAGGTGATCGCCGATTGCGAATAAGCACAAGCACAGTACTTACTTGCCAAGGGCTTTAGCGGGCAACTTACCGCCGGATATTTTTTTTTTCCCACTCCATCCACTGTGTTTGTTTCCTCCCCAAGGTACTGCCTTAAAACCGCCGACACGTTCAAGAGCCGAACGATCCCAGTCTTGGCGTATCACTATGATTACAATACCTCATCCACCAGACACAGTTCAGTGGGTGGCACTTGTCCAGACATGACATAAACCTTAGTTTTGTTGATCTGGGTATCATATCTCATACCCAAAAAAGGGTTGCATTTTATAAATACATTGGTGAATGAAACTACTGAACTGTGCCAAGGGAATTAAATTTACTAGCTCATATGTATGTCAACGGTTGCTCCTCGACACAATTTGTCAATTTACTGGACTTTGGCCTGTTTGGTTAACACTTTATACGCTTGATAGAATCTCAGTTTTAGAATAACACTAGACAGGCATGTCTTTCAAGATTCAAGACTCCTTAGTAAAATAGAAAATATCGGACAACTCTTACATTTAGTCAATGTCTGCATTACATCCGTGGGTCTTATGACTTATTTAAAACAAATCTACTGTTCTCAAATCTCGTTATGTTGATCCAAGACGTCACAGCAATGAATTCAAATATTGTACTTTAAAACTAAAGGCATAACGAAGCATTAAAAAATTAAACCATAATAAATGCTTTTCATTTCCTGTTTCCTCGCCATTCTTGGTTTTTTCTTTTCAAAACATTGGTTTTAATTCTAATCATCGTTAATTTAACTTAACACTATAGCCTAAATAATTACTACCTGTCCCTTCTTGATTTGCCTTAATCACAGAATAGGCATGTTCGATTCAAGCATTAGCAATCGCTATTTATATTGGGTTTTACATTTTTTTCGCTTTCAAACCTGAAATAAATCAGAGTGTGAAAGACAATTTTAATTCAATATACATTCTTTCTAACACAATCGCTTAACCGTAAACAAGAATCACACCCTTGAAGGGACAAATATATGACCCTTCTCATCACAATAAAGACAGTTTTCAGTTTCAACATTTACACCTTTCCATAGCTATGCCAGGCGTCCGAACAGGTAGTGTTCGAAAGGTGTTTCCGGGCGGGAGGAAAATATTAAACACTCGAGTTACTTTGAGTTGAAAGTACTTTACCTAATCTAATGAGTAGGTGTCAACGTGTCTAGGTACTTGGTGCAATAATTCCTGTGGCAGCATTACTCTGCTCAACTTGAATGCTGGTGCAGAAGTGAAGTCAATAGCCCGTTGGACAAAATAAAATAGGTGCTCCAAACAAGGACAAACAAGGAAGCAATAGATAGATAACTTGATCAAGATTTACAGGACGTGGACACCATGTAGAGGAACTATAGTTACCTGATGGCGTTACATAGAGCAGCTTCCCTGCCACCGTGACTCTGTTGCACTAGAAAATAAGGGGTGTGCATTAGGGATCACCCACATATGTAAAAAAAAAAAAAAAAAAAACCACATATGTTGACTAATGACTTAGTCAAAGTGGAGTAAAAATTATGCCTTATTGGGTATCAACATTTACTCAAATGTGACCAAATCTTAAGTGTCCATTGTTTATGTTCGCAGTATAGTTGAAGACATCATACATGTGGTACAGAAATTTTGCCGGTTCGATCAGTTATGCAGGGCCAGAGCTACTGTAGTCATGCGGTTGGTCCAGATAGCTTTTGCACAAAGGGTGTGATGGTTTATGGGGAACATAGATGTGCTAATCCAAAATCTGATTGTGCAAATTTGTCATCCTTGAGCATTTTGAGATAGGGAAAAGGGTAAATTAACAGAGAGAAAACTTTGTGTAATGGGTTGGTGATGGACATCATAGTTGAAAACTAGTGATTTTCAGCGAGTAATAGAAAAATTCCTGGTGACTTGTGTGAATATATTCATGGCACTGACTGAAAATCAAGAGTTTCACTAATGATGTCACTGTAGTGTTATTTTTCTTTTTTGTGGCCTGTTTTTGGAATGGAAATGCCCTGTAAAGATATGGAGTAGGTTTACATCTCATTTCCTGGGACCGTAAGAGCGTATAAAAACTCTTCGCCATTAACTAAAGATAGCAACTATATAATAATACATATCTTGTTATCCCAAACGGAATAAAACCGCAATAAAATATGCATTCCTAAAAGTCGGACTAAGCAGACAATTTCTTTCGAACAACGTTAACCTTTGAAATAATGTCATGCTAAACAGGCTCACGTTCAATACATAATTTCATTTATTTTCACTCTTCGATGACTTTGGTCTAAACATGATAACTCATCAGTATACGCTTCCATGCCCCTCAGACCACATTGCGTAATTTCATCATTGTAGTGGAAATCCAGGCTTGGATATCACAGAGCAGAACCGCCACTTCAAGGACATTTGCGGGGTGGCGACCACTTGCTTTTAACCAATGAAGGGGTTACGAAGCCTTCTGGAAAGAAGGTAAAGTGATAGCCCAAATTTTTTTGTGCCATTTAAAGTCATATTTCTTTTACCTCTTCGCTGTGTAAAGCAATACCATTAAATGTTTGCCGTGATAAGTGCCTTCACTGTACCGGAGGCATACTTCAAAAATATGACACACATTAATTGACAACACAATACAAACTGAGACAACCAGACTACTGAAAACGATACTTATTAATATTACCAAATAATTCTTAATTAGATTTTGTTCTATTTATTTGAAGACAATTTATAATGGTTGAGCGTGAACACCTATATATACTCTAAAAATATTGATTAAAACGAAAAAAAATCCATTGAGTAAAATCATAGTCAAAGTTTACTGCACCTTACACAAGATTTATTATATTTTACTGAAGAATTCGTAAGCTTTTCTAAACTTTTTATAGTGTGCTTTTATTATTATGTTTTGTGTGTAAAATATCAGTGCGGAATTAGCAAGTCCTTTTCCACTAATTCATGTCTCAATTGCTCCTTACATTGAATCAAATGTCAATTCTCTTGACATTTGTACGCCGGTATAGTTTGGAATTATCTGTACAATTTTCACACATACTTCCAGCTATTCAACATGATAGGACTGTGTTCTACATAGAATGTCAAATGCCCTATACAGAGTGTCCCAAAATAAATTCAATCCTCGCAGTTGGTGCTATAATTTCAAAATTACTGAGAATTATTCAAATTTTATAACATATAGGTGAACCTATTTTAACGATCTAAGGCAAACTTGGAATGGGGGTAATTTGACAGCGGGTTACATAATAGCCTTTGCTTTCAAAACTAGTGAACCGTATCAGACAAAAATTGGACAGGATGTACGAAGCACGTTCATAATTCAGAATCTGTTATTAAATTTGAGTAATTCTCAGTAATTTTGAAATAATAGCACCGACTGCAAGGATTGCATTTATTTTGGGACACCCTGTACAACGTGCAATAGTGCCTCTTAGTAGTACCCACATGACCAAAACATAGTTTTGTTAGCATTAATGCAAACAACTAATCTATCTCCATGGGTTATCTTGAAGTCAACGACGCACTTAAATAATGTTTCCTGAACATTATGATAAGTAATACTTTAATCGTCCATGGAAATAGTAATTCCCAGATATTATCTGCATATTATCAACAGAAACTACATAGCGTAGTTTCACATGAATACTCGAGAGCGCACAAGGGTCACAGTTTTAACATTTGATAAAAGTCACAAGAGTTCTAAAACAAGCGAATTACGTTATAGCGAAGCACCATAAAAAGGAATTTGTTAGCCTCCTTTTTATCTTAAAACAGGGTTGGGATTTGCATTATAAAAATAAATCAGTCGGGGGAATTACCCAACATGTATCTTCCTGAAGATAATAAAGATTTACTATAGAATATTTCAAAATAAGTGAGACCTCATTAAAAGGTCTGTCCATTCACCGTGAGAGGTAAGAGGAATTATTTTAATGGCCACAGGTAAAAAAAAGTTTATGATATTCATATATATAGTAATGTAGCTAGTAAATTAATTATTTTACTTCTAAGATAGATGGACGTTTCAATTGAAGTATCAAGATGAAAACGTTGTTATTTGAACATAACTTATTTTTGACACTGCAAAATATCATTCTTTATCACAGCATTGGAGAAATAATGCACTCTTATATCGATATAATATATCGATACACATAATACAATTAATTTTTAATTTAGTCATCAAAAATGGGCCAACCTTGTATTAAGAGATTAGCGCAAAACAGATTTGACATTCCGGCCAATAATGGCATAAGTCCTTCAATCATTAGCAGACCATTGCATAACTGAATGCATCAGTTTCCAGTAAGCCGATTCTGTACAGGAACTTTGTACCATGGTCACAATATGTTTTGTAATGTCAACAAGGCCTAGTCTCTGCATGGCCGGGGATTGAACTCCTCAATGTCACATCCGTCCAAATATGCAAAGAATCTCACGTAATTTGAAATATACTATAGTAGCGTCAATCTCAAATACATTGTAGCGTAGACTAGTACCTGTACAGAGTTGATTTATTCTATATACATCGATTGGTATCGCTTAATATTACAAACAAAGCATTTGTATTATATAATAGCCCGCATATGCCGAACTCTTTATTTTCATACACCAAGCTATAAAAGATGCTGTAACATCCACAAGATGTAAAAAAATGAGTACAATAAACCATAAATTGCCTTAAAATACAATTTCAATGAATTATGAAATTCCTTAAATCTGCTCTCAAATGATAGTCAAGGCCCTTGGAAGAATACAGATATATTTTACACACAAAAATAACATGCCCAAATATGAAGCTTAAGACATACGGTAATTTGCAGGCTAAATTTGGGTTTGTCGTAACTTTAATCAACAAATGTGTCTATTAAATGAACATCACAGACTCGTACCTATTGATATTAAAACCACAAGGGTCACAGACCAGTCAAAAAGGTGGATGCCGTGGGAATCAAATCCAACGTGTTTTTTCGTTGTATGCTGAATAAAATCACTCCTGAGTGGTTTTATTATAAAATCGTTTCGATTACTCTTAAGCAAAGTCCAACCTCTTGAAACAGTCTCTAAGGAGGTCAAGAGAGTCGCCTTGTGGAAAGAAAGACTTGCCATCAACCAAGTAACATCTATCGGTATTGAACCTGGAGCTGACTCCTCATGGGCTGAATGGCGATGCCTCAACAGATTGAGAACCAGAACTGGCCGATCTAAGGTTTTCTTGCAGAAGTGGGGCTATCTGGAAGCAGATCAGGATACTACATGTGGTTGTGGAACAGCACCACAGACAATGGAACATCTCTTGGTCTGCCCACTGCTGGAGCAGCAATGCACAAACAAGGACCTTGCGGAATTCAGTGGCTGGATCATATTTGAGAACCACAGTGTTTGGACACGATAAGAAGAAGAAGATTACTCTAAGGTCACTGGATTGGGCTTAATCATTCCCGATTAGGACTAGTGTATATCCCTAACGTCCCTAGTAGAGGAAAATCTGGCGATCACTGAAAAAAAAAAAAGGAGCTAGCGTTATCTTTCTTGTTAGATCTAGGGCAAGTCTGCCCTAAAACAAGACAGAGGCAGGGGTCCCCTCCGTTATTTGTTTGCAAAAGTGATTTTAAATGCAGTTAAGGGACTTTAGGGATATAAAAGCTTTAAAAAAGTCAACTTGGAAAATATTGAGGACGCACTATTTTCCAGATGTGTCAATGTCTTTTTATAGCTTATAAAATGATGATTCACAAAAAGTGTCCTAGTTTACACGTTGAAATGCATACGGAATTAACGCGTGACCTTGTAGATTAGGATACTGTATAGAGTGCTGAGACAACCACACAGTGGAGGACAAAATAGACAGACGACCAGTGGCGTAACCAGCAGTAAGGGGAACTACTCTCAAGCCTCAAAACCCTAGCCCCTTCTCCTTGATCCAGAAAAAATCCATTTGAACTGAACTATCAATATGAGACATTCAAAATTGGAATTAAACTACTGGACATTGATAAATAAGTCATTCCCACAATTATATCGTTGCATCCCAACACCTGACCCGCCAAATGAACATGATTGGTTCCAGTGGGAGAGTGGAACTCTCCATCAAAGGGACACTGTTGTTCATGACACTTGTTCGCCACCAACGGAAAAAGAAGGCACTCGTTCTAGAAACTTGAACTTAGTCTATATAGAATCCGAATGCATTTGAAAATTGCACATTAATACCACATGTTGGTTTTAAAGTGTATGGTTTAGCTATTAAAAGATCCTCAACACAGTGCCAGACGTGATCAGTGTTGCATTCTGCAACTGGCGAATAGAATGGCTATTAATTTGACGTCAGAGATGTTGTGGCTGGGACAGTTGAAGTGGACAGCTACTGATTTATTGGCGACAATGTTCTTGTTATCATCAGGGAACATTATGGCGAGTGGTGTTCTAGTTTCACCATCTTAGATTTGGTCGCATTTGCTAACCTGGTGCAGGCAAATTATTCTCTTGATTTATTTGATGGTTAATTGGATTATATTAATTGACCAATAGATGTACAGGGTGAGTCAGAAAAAAGTACAACCAAATGAGGTATTTTTTTATGAAGAAACATTAACGGAATTTACCGAATTAATTCATGTGTTAGATACTGTTTAATCAGCTTTCACAATAATTTTAAATGTTTAAAGTCGATCAAGCCTTTCAAAGGCTATAGTTATTTTTGTGAAGGTATCCATTTTCTGACCCGAACAAATTGCACACTGACTGTACATATGAGATTCATTACTACTCATTACTACGCAGAGTGAGGGCTTCAAAATAAATTAACTGGTTGATTCTTTGGCGCCGTATTCAAATGCTACGCACGACATGTGTTGAATGATAATGTAGAATACTTAACAGGATATATTTAAAATGGAAAATTCTATTATATCTGTTATCCAGCTCTATATTTTCCCTACGTGGAAATCAAGCAAGTTGAAAAGAATGCTGCAAATTGTTGCTTCAAGTCTAAATATTGATTTCAGTAAATATTATTTGGATATATGGTTTCATTTTAGTCTTACCCAACGATGTAACCATACATTTTCATTTGGGGAGGGGGACCAGGCGATAGGAACCATTAACTTTTGGGGCATCACTAAAACACATTTTGCAAAGGTGAACACAGTAATCTGTCAATACTATAAATTTATTACTTTTCCTGATCTCTATTGGGGCCAGAAGGGGACAAAGATTTTGAGTGCGGATCCCATCCTTACCCTCCCCCTCCCACGCCCTCATCCACAGACTGGTTACGTCACTGGTGTTCCCAGACATTTATTCTAAATGTTTAATTAATGGATGGTATGCTGCAATACCAAAGCTGAACGGTCTTTCACATTGGGTACTTTCACTTCTGCAGCTGTAACTTTTGAACGCGTTAGTCAATTTTAATGCTGTAACTTTTATATGAGAGCTAACAAAACAGAAAATGTACTACAAAAAGAAAATATATGAATAGCACAGAGGGTTTTCCAAGAAAAATCGCCCAATTTGGTTGTACTTTTTTGACTCACCCTGTAATTATTAGATATGGTGAACGCTGACAATACATTTTGCGATTTAATGTTTATCTCCCATTGATATAAACAGGTACATTGTGAAGTAGATTAAGTTAGCTGATGACCCAGAAGGTCTGTTCCTTCAGTGATATAGTCTATCTTGAGCCAATGTCTGTGAAGCTTAATAGACGATTTGCACGATCCCCGAAATGCAATCGCCTTCTGTTGCCCCATTTCCATCCGGACTTAGACCAGCCTCAAGTCGGCTAAAACATACGTTTAGGAGCGGTAACGAAAATACCAAAACTTACTTTAACTGTGACGTTGCACGATAGTGTGTAATCGTCCGTCATGTGACAAGTAGGGCACGGTTACGACCGAAAATCACACGTTTTGTCATGAGTATCAAACACCAGATGCCTCGACTGTTTTTGTTCCAGAGATATTCTTCTACATTTTTTTAAGAGTTACCTTCACGTGAGAAAGTCTTTGTAATGTAATTTTAGGCACTGTTCGGCGACGCGAAAAAAAAACAAACGAACAACAATTTTTTTGTAAACATGACCGTCTGGTAAAGTTCCCGGATGGATGTGCACCGAATTAGACATTCGGGGATCAGGCAATCGTCTATAGTACACTGCCTTTTCAGGGAAATGGTGCGTTTTCCTTGACATGCCATGACAGACACCCAACCCTCCTATTTGTCAACACATAAAGCCATAGGTAGCCATATTGCAGACAAAGATAGATTTATATTTATGTATTTCTCAAGTATGGATGGTTGAAGAGATGGATGAACGGACGGACTGACTGACTGATTAATGATTGAATATATTTTATTTCCATACCTCTGCTTCGTGATCTTTGGTAGCCTTTGAATAGACACATACTTTATAATAATACACATTCTAACGGACACCTCCGTGGGACAACAACTAAGGACTTAATTGAACTTTAATTATATCATCGTTTAGAGTAATTGGACTTTGAAAATTTAATAAGGTTGCGAACTCACAAATTAAACCAGCATTAGGCTACCGATTTTCCACTGAGGAGTGTGCTAGCTAAGATGCGCGCTTCACTTATGAGATTCTAAACAAGTCAAGTCCAATATAAGGATATTTATGTTAGTCTTTTCTCTTCTCTCTTCGTCAACTTATTTTATTTTAATACATTGCCATTTTAGGCAATCCTGTATTTTTACGGGTGTTGAAAATACAGGTCCTTTCCCATAGAGTTTGTACAGTAACGGTTTACCAACGTACACGATGGAATTGTTTGTCTTCAAAACATAAAGGATTAATTATGTTTAATGTTACTAATATTGTTTTACTTACATGTAAGTGTGCCCATATATCAGCAAAAATTCTTATGGTTCTTTTAACATTTTTAAAAATATTCTCAGGCGACTTCCGTTAGTGCACAAGGGGGTCCATGGGACCCCCACTAATTAACTCATTAACGGCTTGACCGATTTTATTTTTTAACCATAATATACAATACTGATTTCAGTAATTACACATATGTGATACGTTTATAGATATATGCCAGTAACAATGTGACCACTTGCCATTTTTAGTAGTCATAATTCTCAACTATAATTCTCCATTAGACGAAAGAAATACAGCAGCCTATGAATGTTTCAAAACAATGTTTCGCAAACTCTGTTAGTAGGATGAATTTATTAAACTGTCTTGTCTAGACTACTTCATGGTATCAGACGAATACCAATCAGGTATTGAGTGAAAATGAAAACAACAGTCGTAGTTTGCGGAACCACAAGACAAAGCTGTAACATGTTTGATATTGGTAGCAGCTATAATTTTGAACTGCAGATTGTAATAATTTTCAATATCATTCAATGTGGCTCAGTCCTAGCATTTAGAACA
>JAMKCH010033119.1:0-16263 GCA_023653785.1 Ophioderma brevispina
TACGTGAGAACCAACTTGCTAACTCCGTTTGGATAAAACTTAGCTTAGCTTATGGTTGTCCACCTGAAAGTGTTTTAATCTCATGTTTAGCACCTTAGCTTCTTCGTGTGTAGATCTAGACAGATTTATAGTAGATTTCAATACAGTGAGACTTCTTGCATATTCCATGGGGTGATATTGATGGAGGGTGCAATCCCCGTCCTGTGGAGACCAGGCCTTTGTTTCCATTAGAAACTTTGTGTCCATACAAATTACTTTCCAGAATCGGTTACTGGACTGATTGCATTCTTCGAAATGTCTGTTAATGATGAAGACTTATCCATGGTTGACCAGGATGTCAAATCCTCTTATGCTAATCTCTTAACACAGTTTGGCCCATTTTATGGCCAAATAACACTTGTTTTTGTTGATGCTTGCTTATAAGAATGCATTTTTCTCCAATCTTTGGACGTGAAAATGAAGTTTTTTTGCAGTGTCCAACGGTAAGTTTATGTTTTCAAATAACAACGTTTAACAGTCCGACTCAGAGATTCCCAAGGAGGGCGCCCTCATTTGTTCAAACAAATTGTGTTTTTTTGCAAATAATAATGCTTGTCCATATAATAAATCCCTGTGGTAAATAACTGCTCAAATCGAATTCTTCCTATAGAAAAATCACAACCTTTGTTTAACGATTTTTGTTGCTCGATCCGGAATTTTTATTATACACGGTATCCATGCCTGTTATTCTGTACAAATGTTTACTGCATGAAAAGAACCGATTCATCTCTACCTTTGGATGAGCATTTAGTTTACGTTTCTTTAGTTCTAGTTGAACTATTTACTCAGAAATAGATATTTCAACTCTCTGAATCAGCCGTTAATGGATAATTTGTCTTGTACTGGTGTTGGTGTCAGTTCCTGATACTGTCAATTGCAACCTCCGAAACTACTTAGATGTGAAACAATGTAGTGCTACATTACTAAGACATTCATATGCGTCCATAGCACTACTTTTTTTCACATGTGGTCCACTTTAAAATAAATTCCTCTTACTCTCTCTGTGAATGGACAACCTAAAATCGTTTTAATGAGGTTGCTCACTTATTTTGAAGATCTCCCATGTATTCTCAATCGCTATGTTGTTAGTTGATAGTGTCTCAGGATTGATTGCAACCCATACAACCACACACATTCCCAAAACAAAACGGTAGGTAGATAAGGACCTAAATACAGGGCTTAATATTATTTTTCACTGTAACATGGTGAAGTTTCAGTTCCTGCCGTTGTCGCATTAAACTAGAAGAACTATAGGCTCCAGTACATGTTAAGTCAAAGATCGAGTCGCAAGCACACGTCATCAAAATGTTGCATTTTGTCGTCTATCCGATCGCATATTGATGTGTGAATCAAAAGCATGATGGCTTGCTAAAACAAACTACGTCTGTGTCCCAAGATTTTTACCCAGGAAATAACACTTAAAGGCACGATGTTTAGAGTCTCATCGACGATGTACTGGTTCCTTCCACGAGAGCACCCTGGTACTGATAATTATTATTTTTTTTTTAATTTTTGCATTTTAAATTACGGTAGAGGATGTAACACGAACCTCTCCCGCTGGCAAAAGCAGGCAAAAGGTTCCAATGAAATTCATCAGGTCAGATTGCCTTTAAAAAAGTCGCTGATCTAAGTTCATGTCAAAACCTCGGCCTTCTGTTTTGGGCTTCCATTCCGCCTTTGCCTTGCTGCGTACCAAGGTACTGAATTGAAGGCCGACAATAGGCCTAGTTCCACCTGTTATTAAATATCTAATATTGTAAAAAAGTCATCGACAGCGTAAATGGAAAGTCCGGTGTTTTGAGTACAATACATATATCGGGAGTCAAGGTTCAGGCGTAATTATCATAGATTATTTCTATGCAGGTGCGGTTTCTTCATCAGCTGCAATCGGTCCATCCTTGGTATGACATTGATTGTCGTGTGTCTTCTGTTCTTCGGCGTCGATTCAGGATGGTGTAATTCAATGAGGAGTTATAGAACCATCCTTCCAACAAAGCACCGAGAAATGGACCACGCACTGGGTTATCCCCAGCCAGTGCTTTCCATAAGGCCTGCAAATACAGAAAATAATACACTTCAGAAAACGTGGGAAGCTACTGATAGACCGGTAATAGGTGGGTATACAAGCTCGAGCATTTACCGTGATAATTGAAATTCGATCTGATGGCTAAATTTCTCATTAGATCCGTACCCATCTCTTGAATTAGACGAAAAAACAAAACGAATATTCAATTGAACATCCATCTGGTGTGGATTTCTTTTCTGCTACACACGAATTGAATATCTGAGACGAACACCTACGACGTCATTGATTTTCAATGCCCCGTGTTGCCCCGAGAAAAACTCTCCCCACAGAAAAAACAATGCAAAAACACAACACCAAAAAAAAAAAAAAACCGTCGATGAAACAGTCATAGCCACTGCCATATTTAACCAGAACCCTTCATACCGAGATTATTTCTGAACTTACTTCGATTACCATTAACGCGCGGTACCACACCTCTTGCTAATCTCTCACTACCATCTCCCTATAGGAGACCGTCCCTCAAGACATTTTGCGTGATCCACTACCTCGGTTCTCAATGGAACTAAAAATGAGATTTTTATACCATCTTATTAGCTTTGCATGCCTAATAACATTTGGTATTTTGCTGTGAGTGTATCGGTTTGGTCCACCGGGGGGGGCGTGTGGGTGCGAGTCATATCCGAGAAATATATTCCCTTCCAAATTCTAGCAGTAACTTATGTAACGGTTAGGACAGAACTCAATACTATAAGAACCCTGTGTCCACACGTCAGTTCAAACACTTTACCATTTCTTGCAAGACCTAGGGTTCGTGAACCAGCACCCAAAAAACACAAATTGACTGATTATCATTCCCCAAATGCGTTGTAATCCTGTCCTGATAAGTCCTCGCCAACGTTATTATAATACGCTCAGCATGTCTCTAAATTTCAAGATGTGGCGTCAAGCAGACGACAACGTTTCGATTACAAAAATCATCTTTTAATCCCATTTTTCGACATGGGGCTCTTGCTTATTTTGTTTTCTTCCATGATATTCCTCTACATTTCTTAACATTAATTGCATGCTAGGTAGCGGCACCCGCGTGGGGCCTCTAGTCGCGAGTATCTCCTCTCCCACTTTCTAAAAACCTATTGGAATAAAATAACAGCAAGCGGAACGCGGGTCATACCGGATGCGTACTTTCGAATTGCGTTGGTGTGATAATGGGGCATCTACACGGCAGCGCAGAACCAGATCGGTCCAGATCTCGTACCAGTTTGCGTCTACACGGGAACGGCCAAAACTTGATCCAGACTGCACCGCGTACATGGTGTGTACCGTTTCTTGGTTAGTGTCGCTGCACTTTAACCGCGTACTTTTTAGGTTACGCTAAAGTATTCCTCGATCACCAAGATTACGTGTAGCAGTGTGTACACTTCGCTTCGAAAGGGCGCTGTAACTTTCGCACTCACTGCGCGGTGTAGAGTTCTTAAAGGGCAGTTGTTTGTGAACCTTGAGTTTCCGAGTATCTATTTTGGTTTGAACTTTGCAAATTTGTGATGTTATTGGTTGATGTTAAAAAGTACATTTCTAAAGACAATTGGACGATGAACCCGAGGATGGCATCAGATTTAATGTAAACCTTCCGTATTTTGAGAAAAATCTAAAAAACACGATTTTGTCCTCGGCAAAATTTTCAGACAGCAGGGTATACAAAAACCAGTGTGTTAGAATTTTCATGATTTCCTTATGTTCTTTTTTCACGAACGGAGATGGACAAATTTTGTAATTTTGTCCGGTTTTTTTTCATTTTTTAAAAATATTTTTTTTTTTTTAATTTTTCTTTTTGTGGAAAATGTCAAAAAAGGGTTCTGGTGTTGTGGTCTTTTCGTTCAACAATTTGATTGATATAGTGGGGATATCGGAGTTAGAAATCGAAAAATGAAAAACTGAAAAACCGTCCTAGACGCGATACCGGGGGGGGGGGGTGGGGGTGGCGTGGGAGGGGGGGGGGGTGGAGGGGGGGGGGGGGGGTTTTGGGGGTGGGGGGTTGTGGGTGGGGGGGGGGGGGGGGGGTGGGTTTTGGGTGGGATGTGTTGCTATCGTAGGAACGTTAAACCTTACCTTTGTACTTCGGTCTTCCTGGTGGTGGGGGGAGCGTGGTCGTTAAATGGGTGGTCGATGTTGGCGGAAAGGTGAACGTTGAACTGCGTGCGCGGGTGGGATAAAAAATGGCGTTTTCACGCCATTGTGCGAACGCTGTCTCGATGCTCAATCAAGCTGGTTATCGTTGAACTTCAAATTGAGTATGTTGTGCAAGTGAGGAAAATACAGCGCGAGCACTATGCAACAAACAGTTTTGTCTCCTACACTCCGCAATTAGAGAATGGAAATTGTACAGCCTGGGCGAAAATTGGCGCGTCGGTTGTTGGGGCAGTGTAAAGTATATTGTCGGTTTTTCAAGCTGGTGCCGCAAAAGGACATGGAAACACGCGCACGGTCTGGTCATATACGGGCATCGAACGAATTCACTCTGCGCGACCGGATGGTGTGCGCCTTGCTGCCGGAACGCGGAAAGGTGCGTTCAATTCCTGGCCGTTTAGACCAACGGTGGTGGGGACTTTAAATAAGTCAATGAGCTGTTTAATCGGCAAAAAATACGCTAGGATGGTCTTCATGGAATAACCTTTGTGTAACTAGAGCACACATGTTTGAGGTTTCAAATGGTTCAAAATCAGAAATTCGTGTAAAAACAAAGCCAGGGTTGACACTGCCCTTAAACGGTATCCCATGATCTGGATCTGTGATCTGGAGCTCGTGATGCGCATCGATCGGATCTGCCGCTCCGTGTAGATTCCCCCCATTTACATCTGGGACCGGTAATCAGTCAATCACGAAATGGCACCTCGGAAAGAATGAAACATCTAAGTTCTTCATTACAAAGTCCATACGTCCACACATCGGAGCCATATTGTGCGATGGCTGTGAAAATGCGCGGGGCAAAATCCCTGCTGGGTTTACAGCAAATGCCACAGTTATATCCATAAGCCCACCCAATTCCGACAGGTACCAGTCCCAACGATTGAGACTGTGTCCATTCCACCCACGGGTTTCGAATTCTTCTTGTCTGTAATGGCTAATATACATGCTACTAGAAGTGCCTGGCCCTACGATCTATAATGGGATAAAACAAAGTTGTTAAATACACATTTTGTTTTTCAAAGTTACCAGAAAAATATATCAAATGTTAATACAGTTTTCATGAAAATGGCATGACTTTAAAAATGCTGCAAGTCTTACACCCGGTACCCCTGACCCGCTACGGCTGCATCTTGCCGCCATCTAATTCCATATACACGAACTGATCAAAAGATCCACATACTTGATTATTACACTAAGGTTTTGTATAGTTGAGCAAGGGGTTCCAATACTCCTTATTTGGAGTAGGTCCTATCGTAGCATAAACAGAGCTAGAAAGTTGCCGATTCCCATTAAACTTTTGCATCCCTTTTGGTTGCTGTGGGGTCAATTTTGTCTCTGTCCCACCCTCGCGGAGCATCGGTCTTTAGTTGACTTATAATATGCCTTGTCGGTACAACATCGACGTATAGAACCAGAACCCGAGAACATTAAAAAAGGGGGGGGAAGGAGAATATTCGTGGTCTCGGGACTTCCTTACAAAGATATGAATGCGTGCGGCACGGTGTTACAGTATCACCTCCGGCTCTTACAGAACATCTTCCGCAACTCTCTTGTGCCAATCTGACCATGCTGTCTCCGACCAAGGTGTCATGTTGCCAAATATAGTTTTATTATAGTTTATGAAGTCAAACCAAACGTTCTATGTATCAGGGCAGAACTGGCCGATCTGAGGTATCCTTGCAGAAGTTGGGCATCTGGAACAGATCAGGATAACTACCTGTGATTGTGTAATAGCACCACAGCCATGGGACACCTCTTGCCTCTTCGCAGGTCTTTGTGTCTGCGCCAATGCACAACAGACCTTGAACGGAATTCAGTGAAGCAGCCAGACGTTGTACCCATTCTCTGCGAGGTCGTATGATTTGAGGTACTACCACAGTGTGTTGGACACGATAAGAAGATGAAAAATGTTCATCCCTTATCAGGTGGTGCGCATGGGGGACATCCTGGGCGTTGGGCGCGGGGGATAAGCCGGAGGATCGGTGGGTGGCCCGTGATCCGGAAAGAAACAGACAGGGCATGGTGAATGGAAATCGTTTGGCTCGCACGAACCTGCTATGGAAATAGACTGGCGTGCAGGCGCTTATAGTGTGGGTGGGGGGTTGCATAGTACAAAGCTTCTTAAAAGGGACCTTTAAATAATGTACGGTAGAAATAACAAACACCAAATCAGCATCCGCACCAGATACCTTTTCCTATACTTGGGGTTTATTTCCCATGTTTAAACTCCATGCCTACTTCTCACCTATAAATTTTCTACCTCCTCCTTCCTGGAAATTTTGATGTAACGCTTCAATGTTCATGGTAACACATTTTGACGAACCTGCAAACCTGTTTCAGAAGTTTGGGATGTGTTCTGAAAGACTCAACTTTGTGGAACAAACCCAAACATCTATAATCCATGCTCCAGTATATTATCATATATGTATGTAAAATAGTTTCCTTTTTTGCTCTCGAAAAAATATTTAGAATAATTTTTCGAAAGTATCAAAGTGCTGTTTATTTTGTCTATTTTCCTCACAATATTGATGGTTCAAAGGCAGGAGTTTCAAAAGTGCCCAAGATTTGCAATTCGAACTTTTGGCACTTCAGATACTCGAAACTTGTGCCTTGACGGGGGGTGCAGGGTGAACATAATTTTATTTTGACTTGGCGTGCGCGTGAGATTGTACTGTTTTTTGTCTATCATAAGTTATTTTTTCAAACCCTGCCAATTGAAAAGAACATGCGAAAAGACCTTCTGAGATGCTGCTTTCAATCATTATTGAACTATACATAACGTTTCCATTCTGTCTTGTATATCTTTCTGTCAAATGGTTACAATAATATTTCCCCAATGAAACCCAGGGTTATCAAATTTTTCCCCACTCCACTACTGAACTATGCAGGTCACCAGATTTTTGATACAAACAGATGGTGGAAATAGTTGTATTAAACTATTTTTTGGCAATGTGCAAGAGCTATATGGGTCCCCCGTGCTCAGTAGGCTAAGTTGTCTTCGTTCAGCGCGCTGTGGTGGTGAAATGTTCTATCTTATGTCCAGGGTCAGCTGAAGCTATCCCTGATGCTAGACTGATTATTCTATAAAGTTTGCCTGCCCGAGAGATTAACATGGCGAAATTTGACCTATCCCCATGCAGACAGATTAGATTAGAGGTAATATGAAAAAAAATCTAGGATCCTGTCAAAAGTAGTAAATTGTCATCAAGTAGCCTGAAACGATCTGCAATTTTGATTTTACATTATGCCATAGCCCAGGAGCAATTTGAGAGTTTTGACATCAAACGATCCATTTGTTTTAGGCACCATTTTTTAAAACATAAGCAAATCTTTCTAAAATTGATAGTTAAAATGTACTTAGACTTTGAGCAACATCAAACACATACCACAAGAAAAACGATGATCCTGGTACGATAAGGTTTTTGCGAGTGTGTGGGGTAAGGGGGCTCGAATCGCAATACGCCACTTAAAGGGACACGACGACATTTCTAGAAAGAAACAAATGAAGACGCGCAGGGGTTTGACCAGGTTTTTACCTATGATTATTGCATATAGTCTTCCGTCGTGTGGGGGGGTGGGCCGTTGTGACTCATGGCTATTCAGTAGCCGCAGACGTGGTTGGCAACGTGGTAAACCACCAGCGGTGATTGAAAGCGCCACGTCTTGTTCCCGCACCTCGGTGATTGCAATGGCCCCCCCCCCGGGGGGAACCCCACCGCGCTGACTACACACGTTCGTTTAAGCCTTGTCGCGTTCTATAGTCCGCCGAACTCATAGTCCACTGCAACGGTAGGTCTAAAGAATAGGGCATTCGATCCGTTGACTCTTCCGGAACTTCGTTCACGCTTTATTTCCGTTGTCGTCTATGATATGGAGCCCGGACTATGCTTCCCACGACTATATCAACTTTCACACCGGCACTTATGATCGAGAGTGACCCTGCGGTGACTGTTTACTGTCACTGTGAGGCTGTGGTGGGGGGAGGATCCGATGCAGCGGTAACTTGATGTGCCGGGTTATTTTGACGGATTTTGGATGGTGGAGGGGGCAATTGTGGTGCACTGTTGGTTGGGTTCCGGCCATTACTGGTACTCTTTTGCGAAAAACATGGTCAGGTCGTGCAGGCTGCATCAAGCATGGTCTTGTCAGGAATGTCTATCTTTTATTTCCACCAAATAGGCGGTGGGGGTGCCTCATAACAGTGCGAACCTGATATTGAATAATTTGCGCCGTCCAACGCAAAAACCAGTGTGATATTATTGTTGCGCGCGGCGATTCTGTGCAAACCTCGAGTTACATTTGGTTTGTGGTTTACTTTAAACCAGGCGGGGTGACCACATGTGTACAATGCCCATAGACGAGTCCTCATGTGGTGCCCCTGGCAATAATGCATGAGATGAATCTTGAAAAGAAAAGCCAAATTTTTATCATCGCCCGTTGAAAAATTATCTAATACCACCTTAACTGAGAGTGTAATGTCTAATTGAATTCCTATACATCACTTTACTAAACGGAATAATCCCAACCCTAATTTGATATCTTCTTTTAAAAAAAAAATACTTTCATCCTGCTAAAAATAAAAGTTTTCGCTTTTCTTTCAGGATTATATTATTGCCATATAATAGCGCCACCATGTACGAGAAGTAACCTGATTATTTATGCAGTATGACGGGACTCGTGAATGCGTAGCGGAACATCGTGCCACGTACGACCGTTATCATAAGTCAAGGATTTCATGGCAGATCAGTGTGCATATGCACCACTTCCGTTGATCGAGTGAGTGGCCTATCCCGATTTATTTAGATCCCTGCTTGAACGCGCGAAACGATAACAACCGAATAATTCCCCCCATTTGGTGGTAATTAGTATATGAGGTCTTCTCTGTCACATTATAGTCTTGTTTTCTATGCCGCTGTGTCTTGCACTGTCTATGATATTAAATAAACTCTTTAATTATGGTTTGATGACCATTTCAGTCAGTCTGATGCTCTGTTTATGGTTTTTAACCACTTACTTGCGTTTGTTGTTCTGATTTTTTTTTGGGTAAAATAAATGAAAGTGAGCCTTCTGGGCAATTCTTTTCTACTTTTGTCCTGTAACCTCTAGACGGTCACGGTATTTTCCCCATTATTTTTAGCTATTGTGCATACTGTGATGTTAAACCATTATACCTTTCCGTGCCATTGAATTATGTAAATGATGTACTGTATTCCGTAATGCCTTATACCATAGCTAAGTAATAGAATGTTTGGGGTATTTTGGTCTTAGGGAGCGGTCATTATTTATGCCAGGGGAATGGAGGATTTTCACTTTTTTTCGGCAAAAATTTACGCGTTCCCCTCGCTCCGGTTCAAAATTTCACACTCCCCCTTGATCATGCTGATTCCCCATTTAAAGTTCATGTTCCCCCGTCTCCTCTCGGTTGAAGTGAAAAAATTTCACGTTATGCATGCATGACATACTAAATCGTGTAATCCAATGGGTGGTTCTGTTTCGTTTCGTTTCTCAAATACAGTAAGCCAATGAACACCCATTGCGTCGGCAAAGGGAGCACTCATTTGTTTTAGATGCGCGGCCCTGAAAAGTACTGCATTTATCAACTGGTCCCATCACTTCATTCTGAATTTTGAATAACATTATAGTTGAATGAACCTTTCTCAGTAAATAATTTCCACCTTCAAGTAAAATGTTACCTGAAAAATAACTAAAAATTAACAAGTTTAAAAAGACGCAGTTAAAATGTCCCTTTTTTTGAGGTGTAATTTCCAAATCCCCTATCACTTTTTAGTATATTGCATGGATGCTAAATGTAATTTAAGGTGGCTGTTAAGTCAAGAACTTAGTCAAATGGGCCAGTTTTTTAGTTTTTTTTTCATGTTTATGGCTTAACATGTTTTCGTTCCATATTTTTAACAAATATAGATATATTTATTTTTTCCTCATATTTTGTTCATTTTCTTTTACTATGTTAGCCGCATTTTTGAGCCAAAACACTCACAATGGGCGAACTGTAAAAGGCTGTAATTTCGCGTATTACGCCAATACGCTTCTGTGCTATTCGGCGCGCGCGATGAAATGAGTCGCATCAGAAACGCCTTATGCATCGATTCATATGAACGCCTACTCATGGTACTTGTATTGCAATTGTAAAAAATGGTTGCCCCTGTGAGATCTTTTGCAAACAGAATGTGATTTTAATTTCACGATTTGAGCCTCAAAATGTGTTGAATTTGACAGTATCCAGAGAATAGGCCTGAATTTGAGCCTGGTGCAGAAGCCTTGTGAAAATACGATATGAACGCTTGTGTTTTTGGACATAGGGCGATATTTTGTAGCGAAAAACCGGGCCAATATTTGGACCAATGCGAATTTTCTCTGTGTTCAACTTTCGGCGATAATTCGTGATTTTCGTTCCCAGTTACTCGATCCATTTCAGCACCAGGTAAGAAATGAAATTCATCGTATAGAGCATATCAAAATCTATAGGTCGGTAGTTTTTAGTTTTTCATTTTTTGGTTAAAATCGTGATTTATGTCACTTTTGAACAATCTTGGCGTTTGTTCCAAATTGAACCACGCTGATTTTGGCCTTTTTTGGCAATAATTTTGGAAAAATGTATTTAAAACAAAAGAATTTGAAAAAAGGGGAAATACCTACCCTAGAACTATGACTGCTGGATACAAAAACTCACACAGGCACATTTTTATAACATTTCTATATTTTTTTTTTATAGGGACACCAACAAATGAGGAAAATCAACCATTTTTTTCTGATTTTGCTCAAAATCGTATTTTGGGGGGAAAAATATTTTCATATTTGGATTCCTTGAGTCATTTCCTTATCAAATAAGTCGTACTTTCTATTATGTTTGGAACACAATAAGAAATACGGCAAAAAACAGTTCGTTTGAATTCCTGACTTAACAGCTCCCTTAAAACTACCGCAATGACTTTTAGTCCATTGTCGATCCGATGCTTAACATAGCCTCGTCTCCAGAACCCCAGCAAAGAGCTATTATTTTTTTCTCATTTATCATGTGAGCCTCAGGTTTTTTCCCCCCCCTTAAAAGATGCTGGGTTTAGCTTTATAAGCGAAAATGTGCCCCATTCGGGGCCTCTATTCATTTTTTGGCCCCCGCCAACTTTAGTTAGCAAAGGGGGACTATAGAAATGGCCCGTGCGTCTGTGTGTTGCGTTGTGTGTCCAAAGCTTCTCTGGATCTACAATTGTGGGTGCCATCTTCGCAACATAGATGATCTCAAGTAGGCGTTGGCTGGGATTAAAGTGGGTCATGTACATAGGTCAAGTCAAATATGGTCAAAATAGGGTCAAATTTGGTCAAAAATAGATATATTGTTATAAGCCTTGTACACGATATCCTTTGATCTAGCAGTATGGGTGTCCATCTTCGCACCAAAGATGTCACCCAAGTAGACGGTGGATGAGTTCGGGGTGGGTCATTTGGCTTGGGTTCAAAGGCAAATATGTCAAAAATAGGGTCTGAATTTGGTCAAAAATAGAGCTAAATCGCTATAATAATCGTTGTAAACACGATATCATTTGATCTAAGCAAGTATTGGTGCCCATCTTCGCACCATGAATGTCACCCAAGTCGGGATGGTGGATGATTTCGTAGGTGGGCATGTTGCATGGGTCAAGCTCATGGCGGTCAAAAATGAGATTAAATTGCTATAAGCCTTGGCAATTGTGCAGATATTAACTTGTGGGTTGGTCAACATCCTTGCGAAACCTTTGAAGGTCATTCAAGTCATGGGGGTCATTCAAAGGTCACATGGGATAATATTGCTTATACATTTGTCAAATGTGGTAGATTTATGAAATTTGTTGGGTGTAGTCAACATTCATTGCCGAAAAATTTTGAAGTTGCATTTGAAGGTCATTCAAGGTCATGCGGGGTCATTCAAGGTCAAATGGAATTAAATTGCTATAGCCCTTTTCAATTTGTGGTAGGATTGATGAAACTTGGGGGTGTGGTCAACATTCAGTGCCAAAAAAATTTAATGTCCATTTTCAAGGTCATGTCTGGTCATTCAAGGTCAAACCACTACGAAGGTGGTATGATGATGAAACTTGGTGGGTGGTGTCAGCATTACATTGCCAAAAAAATTGAAGGTCATTCAAGGTCATGCAGGGGTCATCAAGGTCAAATCACTAAGTAGTGTAGGATGATGAAACTTTGTGGGTGTGGTCAACATCATGCCAACATTTTGATGTCATTTCAAGGTCAGTGGGGGTCATCCCACGGTCAAATCCATACTCCATGGTATATGGGTCATGAAAACTGATTGGTGTATACACATTTATTGCCGAAAATTTTGAAGTCCATTCAATGTCCGTGGGTATTCAAGTCACCGAACTCAACATGTGGTAGGTCATGAAACTTTATGATGTGGTCAAGCATTTCTAAACCGAAATTGTGAAGTCATTTCAAGTCAAGTAGGGTCATCTAAGGTTAAATTAACTACACTCTATGGGTCCGATGCAGTCAACATTTGATACCGTCAATTGCAACTGCTATGACATCACCTCATGGTTTGAGAACCACTTAATTATTTCCATCACAATTCCCCTTTGATCATTAAAATATATTTTCCCCTTCAATTTACTTCTCTACGGGCGGGGGACCCATTGTGGTTGAGAACCGCCTGTACTCCTAGTTATGGGCTTACAGAAGCTTATTGAATCCATGTTTTAGTCCTCACAAAATGGATTGGAATATCCACGGAGTTAACCACCCCATGGGTACCACACGCGGCGCAAATGTGGGGGTACTTAATCCCCCCACATCCCCATATCTAGGACATACGGGCCACTGTCCACCCCAGCGGTAGTCTCCCATGCAAATGAGCTTTGAGCTCTGTGTGATTATTTTATAATTTTACTTTTATCCATTATTTAACATTTGTTCACATAGTTATATCTTTTCCAATACATGGTCATAGTTTATAAGAGGTTTCGGTTATGCTCAACTCATATATTAATAAGCTTGAAGTGATCGAAGTCGTACACAACAATTGTAAATATTTGGCACCCCCTCTATGGTCCAAACAGTGGCGGCGCCACGGGTGGGGGCAAAGGTGGCATTTTTCCCCCCTAAAATTTTTCTTCCCCCCCCCCCCCCCCCGGCCTGAAGAAAAATGACGGATTTTTGGCAAAATTCGCTGATTTAGGGTCAAAATCCCATTTGGGGGGAAAATCAGACGATTTTGTGGCAAAATTGGTTTAAAATCTCAATATTTTGGATATTTTGCCCCCCCCCCCCCAATTTCACTTTCACACTTTCCCCAGAAAAAGATGTCTGGCGCCGCCACTGGGTCCAAAGTGCTGCCTACTAGCAGCCGGAAGGGTGTACCTCTGAATTTACTCACCGAGCAGTACTGCAGTGGTACTCCACTACTGGTTGGCTTGCATGGGTACCTGTCAGTCCACCTAGCAGGCAACTGCAAGTACACTATAGGATGGGTTATATACTGCTAAGTAAACATAGCTTCTATCCACCAAGTGGCTAGTGTCCTTCTCAAGTACTAAGCTGTAGGTACTGCATCAAAATGCATCAAGGGGTACCCTTGGAGCAGAGTTAAGAGTACACATGGAGTTAGCTTAAGCACTGGGGTTACACCGTGAGTAGGAATTTTGCTGTTAGATCATTATACTACCCCTTTAAATTTGATACCCACCCCCATTTGTCATCTTGCCCCCTGTGTGGGATTGGGACAATGTAACACTGTTTGTTTGGAAAATTCCATCTTAACACCGAATTACCCTAAATTGACAGAGTTTATAATCTTAGACCAACATGTGTAATGAAAAGTCGAATAAACTTTGGTGACAGGGTGCAATTTCAAATCAAATTAAAGTATTTTAAACTATAGTGACCTTCCTCATTTAACTACATGTCGTGAAAAGAAGGAACACGGCAACACAAGTTTATCATTTGAATTTTAACAAAAGCGATAGTGGTTATTAGAACGAAAGCTGGTAACATTTTGTCAAGATACCTGATCAAAAAATCCTTCTGAAGGCTTGAATTCTGTGGATATGCCCCCATATTCCAGCGGTGCCAGTTGGTCCGTTATCCTGCCCTTTTGCCGCCGTCAAACTCATTAATGGCCTCTAAATTAAAGGGTGAAAATCACGACAATGAAGATGTTCCACATTTAGAAAGGCTATTATAAGATGTAAAGAATAAAACATTTTGCACAAGAGGACGTTTGGTCAACTTTAATACAAACTGTCGGGAATCAGTTTCAAGTTGATTACCTTATCTGTTTGTCAGGCCCGTGGCGGTGGAGGCAGAGGGGGAGATTGTCCCCTCTGATTTTTTTCAAGTAATAAGGGAAATCGGAAGAAAAAGATAAATGTTCATCTTAATCATTCCTTTTCGGACTATCATCCGCCCTGCGATCGGGAATGTTTTTGGCCTGTTGATCGGGACATTTTAAACCTACCGGGAACATGCCCTTGGAACCACCGACACAGCTGCATGTTTATCAGGCCTCTGACAGTGCATGAATTCATAAATGGTGACACCAGTCGGGGCACCGCCATTGGACGATTGCGTCAAACTTATTTGCATAATCTCATCTCTGCTGCTGTAGCTAGCTCATTTGCATAGCTAGTCATTATGCAAGCATAGCTGGTGCTTGTGTGCCCCCGTGCATTATGGGGCCGTTGTTATGTCCAAGAAAGTTCTATATAGAGAGGCAAAACGTTACGTAATCTTTCGAAATACACCGTCTCGCAATGTTTTGCCGACCACAATAGAAACATAGAGTAGCCAACAATATAAAGCAATAGCTGCCTCCGCTTCTTCCACAGTATGTGGAAGAAGGTGGCCGCTTTGCATATACACTAATCGGTAGTGATACAATTGATGTAATGTGTTAGAGGTGCCAGGTGTAATAATAGTGCCCCTGGATCATTGTGCTCAGATACTCTTTTTCTCCTCATAATGCAATGCGCGCTTCGTTTAAAAGATGTATTCATGGAGGCGGTTTATTAAATCAAGACGACTGACGTGTCCTTTCATTCGTTGTGTTGCCATTGGTAGGACAAAATTTTAAACCAACCCAATAGCACCCAACATCCAACCACTGATATTTTGGCGGATTGTTTGGTATCTCGAATTGACATTAGGTGTGGTATCAGCACCAAACTAATAATTAGTCCGTGCAATATTCAAATGTCAGCGCCAGCACGGACGACTGGTTTTGAATGGGCTTCACCCCCTTGGTTATGTCCCTTAGCTGTCGAAACTCTGCAATATTCAGTCACAATTTACTATCAAAATAATTCTTAATTAAAAAAAAAAAAAAAATGAATGAACGTGACTCGGATACCGGGAATCGGCCGACATCCCAGTCATTCCCTTGATTGTTGTTCCCTATGTTATACGCGCCTGTGTCAGCTGGATGGAATCTGATGATCCATATAAATTTTTATTATAGTGGGAGTTCGCGAGCGGCCATGCTGTGTTAACAACACGAATCCTGTCACAATTAATTAAGGAGAAGTGAGAAGTGTTGGTCGTTCATTTTACACTGAATTTAAACCTTTCATTTAATGTGTTTATTGAGATTTTTTAAAATTTAACTTTTGAAATTATATCAAAATCTATATAACGGAGTTGTTATGATTTAGTGCAAGGCATGAAATGACAGCTGGAGATTTGAGAAACTCTAATAACATGATTATATTAAATTTGTTGTTAGCAGATTTGAGAAATCAAGAATTTCATGATTCTCGATTCTCGTCTGGTGCTGTTTGGCTATTATTTATTTATTTTTTTATTTAATTGAAAGTTGATTGAACCCGAATTTCTCCACCAGTAAGTGTCCTGATCTGCTCCAGGTAGCCCACTTTGCAAGGAAACCTTAGATCGGCAATCTGGTTCTCAATCTGTGAGGCATCGCCATTCACCCATGAGAGCCAGCTCCAGTGTGATATTTCTCACCCCGGGTTTTCTACCAAAAGATACTTGTTTGGTCAAGTCTG
>JAMKCH010033120.1:0-16557 GCA_023653785.1 Ophioderma brevispina
AATCTTTGTGGCTACAGCTCGATCTGATGTAAACTTCAACCACATTGACCCACCGTTAGCATCATAGCTTTGAAGCATCTGGTCCCTTAAAACAATGAGCCAGGTATGTAACTAACCATTGGCTCCGTACCGACTTTGAGAAAGTCCGTAAGTTGGCCCTCAGTAATAAAAAATCAATAAAACTCACAACAACCGACCGGTCAGGGGTTTTCCGTAGTCAAATACCACGTGCAGTTTGAATACGCCAAGGGTATAGATTTGGGTAGAGTGGAGATGTTACGTTGACGGTTGTAGCATCGAACGCTTACAGATCCTGGTCCACAGGATCTTTTTATTATAGATAAGAACTTTGTTAACACAATATTTAAAGATTTACCAAATTTTTAGTAAATATAATGCATTGAACATTGAACGTAATTATGGAGTGGATGCTGATCTAAATTTCTTACTGCTAAATATTATTGCTGTCTTTTATCAGCTAAAATCTTTCAAATCACACGTTATTTGTACGAGGATATTTCTCCATTCTAATTTAGATATTCAACATCAATTAAATTTTCGAGATTACGTACTTAAAATTCCTGAATGCTATTTTGAAGATCGTCTTTGTAACCTACCGCAATCCTTTTCGTCGGTACCATCCAAACATGTTTGATGCCTCACACTGTTTGACTAGTCTCCAAGCACACAGTCGCTGTTGAACTGGTAGTAACGGTGCGCACCTCACACTAATGCATGGGAAGGGGAAATGAAATACCGCAAACATCTGTATGTACGTGTTTTTATGACTGCATGTTCTGGCGGATCATGTTCCGATTGGTCCCGGCAAAATTATGTTATCAAACGCAGACAGTGTATTTTTAGTAAAGCATTCTCTTACTTTGAAAATAATAAATATGTTACTGTATAATCAACGAAAAATACATTATTCTGAGTTTTCATTGATACCATTTCGTTAATTGTCGATCATACTAAAATGTATTATTATAGTTCACGCTGGTAGGGCCCATTGTGACCTTGCAAAAGAGTCTGCACAAAAATGTTGATGGTTCTTGGCAACATTGACCTGCTGTTCCCAATCTTGAGGATGCAATTTTGTCATCGTTGACCATTTTGAGATAGGGAGGGGGTTAACATTAAATTAACCTGATAACATGTCTATACACCTTTTAATCTCGAGAAACGTTTACAATCAAAATCCGACCTCTGTTATTTTAACCCCTTCCATATCTCAAAATACGCAAGGATGCTAAAGTTCAATTAAGAATTTGGAATTAACGGTCAATGTTGCCTAGAATCATTTGGTGCAGACTCTTTGCAAGGTCATATCAAATCTTTGGTTTCTACCGCTGGAATAAATGAACTCTAGTGCACAGCTATGAACTTTCTGATGTAGAAGATCTACATAACCATCAACATCACTTAAATATGATTTGCAAAAGAATCCAGCATCGTTATCTCCACCATCCGATTGGAACCTCAACCACATATGTTTGCTTCGATTGTTAGCACTTGTTTAGCTACCGAGGACCCGCTTATTTTGGCAATTGTACTGTTTCGACGAAATTATAAGTCCTTCTCTTCTTCCAATTTGCAAAAATCACAGAATTCCTCGGTTGCCAAAGGTGATGATTTCACAAACCGGTCGTCCGTTGCCAAAGATGTGATGTACCATTACATTCAAATCGATTAGGATATGATCTGGGGTGAAGGTAGATGTGAATGTTGTGTGTAATCCCAGTAGTTATTGCTATATCTTCTTACCACAGAGCTCCTAAAAGACACTAAATCGCATTTAATATTTATATCCAGTCACTTTGTCATATTCACACTACTAACCACTTTTAGCATGGGAGATACAATTAGATACAATTCAACATTACTAATTAAGTACCTTTAAACCAACATACAATTTAAGCATTGCAGTCGGCATTAGCGAAGATACGAGGCTTTGTTCCATACCACAATCTCTTTCGTCCGTCCATCCAGACACCCTTTTACCCCCGTCACAAACAACATTTTTACTCCAACATCCATACCCAGATGAACATATAATCACATCAGACATGAAGCCTGTAATCATTAAAACAATATGTCGTGAAGTAAAAATATAAAGAAGGTCCTTTAATCTGCAAGCCGTGCAATAATTGATTACACTTCAAATTCAGCCATTTTCTGGTCATTTCCGGTGCCCTTCGTTTATCCTACCCGTCTACAAGATATAGTTATAACCCAAAATTAAGAGTGCATCAATCTTCAGACCGCAGCATTTAAGTTGTGCGGCCTCACATTGACATTTTAAACAAACGTTTATGTGAACTTAATATGTTTTCCCCATAGTAGACATAGGATATTACCAAAACTATCTTTGAAATATCGGTTTGCATCGCCCAGCGGTTAGGATATCCTTATGGTGCTGAAAAGTTGTGGTTCGACCCAGTGTCCAAACTCAAATATCTGTTATACAGTGAAAGTTATGAAATTGCACTTGACTCGTTGCTATGCAACCTCAACCATTAACAAATTAACATGACAAAGCACCTAAGCAACGAATTTTTTCATTTGCCAGTTCTTGGCCCAAAACAAACTGACGTATTGTGGTGCAATTGTTGTTTCTTTGATAATTTTTTACAAACATGAAGTGCTACAAGATCATATAAAATGTCCATTATATTTTGGGTATTCAAAGTTAATTTTTTTAATGTCATCTCACTTTAATCGTATATTAAGGCCGCTTGAAACGCTGAAATAAGACTTTAAATACCTTATCGCTCATTTAACTGGTAACAGTAAACACAGTAATCTGTGGTGCAGTGGTAAATCTCACGTCTACATAGCGAGAGGATCTGGTTCGAGATGTGTATTTTCCGTCTTGTTTAATCAGGTTCATCTGAGTTTCTATATAATAGTTTTAATCAAAGTTTAATCAATAGCACCCCTGCCTTGTGCCTTACGTAGTCGGTATAGGTAATTTGTAGTTTCTGCTCTGTTATGAAATTATAAACGGCTTGTATTTCCACCACGTTTGGTCAAACATTAATTACGCTAGAAATCCATCCATGACTTATCTAACACTAAAATTACTGGGTTACTCAAGTAGCCTCTATTCCGTTCGGCGAAATGGTATGATCATCTACATACCATAGTACGAGAAGGTAATTCCATGGCAATTGCCATTGGCTTCAAAAATTTGTATTAGGTTTTTAAACACATGCAAAGTAAAATATTCACCTAGTTGGAGTAAGTTTGGAATGAATGTAGGCATTAGTAGTGGGAAACTATTGAGTGTTTAAGAACACAATAATAATGATACTTAATGATGACTGATGATGATTGATGATGATTGATGATTGATGATGATTGGACGATGATGCGTGATGTGATTGATGATAATTGATAGTATGATTAGATGAATTGATGATGAGATTGAATGAGTGATAAATAATCGCATTTACATCTTTACTCTCAGCCAAATATCAAACTGCTAGTTACATGATTACTATTTGGTTGCCACAAGGAAATCATTTCGCTTTCATCCAAAAAAGATGCTGGCCGGTAGGCGCACTGACCATTACCGGATTTATTAGAAGAGAACTTAGAAAGGGAAGACAAATGGCATGCAAAGGAAATAATCTTTACTTGATTGATTGCTCTGCATCACTTGGGTCTCATATTACAAGAATGCAAAGTTCTTAATTGATTACTGGTGATTAGAGAAAAAAGGAAAGACTTACTGCATTGTCAGACAATTGAACGAGAAGACTTAAATCCTTTCTCCGCGCTTTATGTCTCGATTCAAATTCACTCAAACACTTTACTGTTGTCCATTTATGACCGACTTCTTGGACCTGAGATTGATCCACTTAAACCAAAAACTCTATTTAAAACAAAACAAAACCAGACAATATTGGTGATGATAAATGCAAAATACATTGTTCCAGTCATGAAGTTTTAAAATGTTAAACAAACATGTTAATGTCAGGTTTCCGCTTACAAGACACGTTTTGTTGACGTGGGTTTGTTGTCTGTTTGCTCAAAAACGTGAAAGGGACGACTTTAAAAACGTTTTTAATTTTGTATTGATAAAATGGAAAACCGGAATAAAACGCTTTTGAAACATGTTTGTGTTTGCTGGGCATGTCTTCACATGCGGAAGTGCGGTTCTTGGACAGAATCAGTCGGTCGTTCTTGGTGTTCTTGTTCGTCCTGTCTAGTTATTGTTGGTATTTGTCCTGTCTTTCATAAATATGTCACGTGTTGATTGCGTGTTTAAATCCAGGACCCATTTCCCAATTGTACTAGCTTATACAAGTCAATTATTATTAAATATTACATTTAATGGCACATTCACCATGTTCTTTTGTTAGTTGTAATTTCATATTATTAATTGAGTTCCTGGTAAATGTTTGTATATACAATCTCGTTGTAACCTTTGGAATTCAAAGTGCACTGAAACTCCACGCTATGCGTTAGCGTGTCACTCATCTCAATTCGCCATGCATTGTTATCGTGAATAATTAATTGATATTTATGTTGAGATGAAATAAATTTGATTGATTTGATTTGAATCAGTTGATTCTTCATACTTAAATTGTTTTTCTCAGGCATTTGAAGTTGAAACGATCGAGTCAAACAAAGATTGCTATAATTTAGCTCACCTTGCCTGCGAGTTGGACAGGCTAGTTGGATAAACCAGTAAAAGATTGTACCCTCTCCCGCCCGGTCCCGGGTGAGCCTCTGCAATGGGCAGTAGCAAGCCATAACCACTTCTTAAACACCATAATTACCTGGATTTAACATCATCGAGGTCATGTCCATGTCCAACCTCACAAGACTAACCATGACTCTGAGAGTCGTTGAAAAGTCCAAAAACAACACTGTTATCCAACCATGATCGTCCTGTAGATGTAAACCAAGCCAAAATGAGACATTCGATCGTCATTTGGGGTAATTTTGTGGATTAATTGGGCGACAAGTATAACTTGGTGAGTGTTTTCTTAGAAAGGTATATATCTTGATCGCCGCAAAATCCTAAGGGATTAACAATCATAATTTGTTCATTTTTCTCTTTTTGTTTGTTAATTAGCCAAAGATTCTTGTGAAGTTTGCGTTGTAAGTTCTTATGATTTCGATTGATAATTAAAACTTACAAAATTCTATTAGCGGTTAAAATTTTACAATTGCTATAACCTTTGCTTGCAGTAGATGAAAGAGCAAAGGGGCAGAAACAGACAAATTATTTGTCTATCAAGAGATAGAAGTTTGCGTCGTTACATACGTTAAAGTACGTACTCATAATAAAATAGTCTAATTTTGCCAACAAGAGTTTAAAACTTTCTTCATTAGGTAAAAGAACATCCACAATCTGAGATGCGAGAATTTGCTGTTTATTAGATTTTACGCATACGTGACAATGGATTTTTCTGCCAATAGGTGATACAAGGAATGACATGAGAGATGGATACGTGGCATGTGAGTGATTATTTTGCCAGCGTCTCTTTAAATATCTAAAGGTTCTATTTTAATCTAGAACATTAATGTGTTATGTAAGGTTAGGCGTTTTACTTTACCACTAAAACAGGGGTCGTAAGAAGAAGTCCAAATTATTATGATGTTCAATAACGTGCATGGATTTTTTTCTGGTGTGTACAAGGAGTAATGTGAAATAGTATTATAACTATGAAGATGGTGAAAAAGACAAACCCAAAAGAGGTTGCTGATGGTTCTTACGATATTTTGCAGATTTGGGCATAAATTGGCAGTACTATTCTGAGGGGTAGATGCGAATTGCCACTTCTCAAAAATGTCTCCTAAATGGAAATCACGGTAAAACTTTAGTTTTATCTCGTCCAAGAGAAATATGTAGCGGACCCACGTTGGTTCCTTCTCGTCTAGTCTTTGATAAGATTTATCATATCTTGACTCAATAAACATGTTGTATGAGAAATCAATCGGGTTAGACCAGGATTTTCCCAGCATTTTCATTTTAAACATTTACAGAAGATTGGCATAAATGCCATTGATAAAGGTCAGTAGTGGGTTGTAATGTTAGACTTGCAAACGCCTTTGATACGGTCAACATGGTATTCTTATCAAAAAGTACACAAGTATTGGTATGGATTCTAATGTTGTTAAATGGTTCTAAAAATTAACGTAGAAGATAGACATCAATATAAACATGTATATAAGGGCGTTAAATAGACTAGTCAGAAGTCCAATTTGTTGTATCCCACAGGGATCAATCTTGGGCCCACTCTTGTTCATGTTATATTTAAATGACCTTCCATCTTATGTATCGAATGTCAATGTCCAGTATGTACGCTGATTGATTACAGCGCTATACTATAGTCTACGATATTAACGGACATTGTTGCCCAAAAATAAATGATGATTTGGAAAAGGTCAGTAATGGTTGATAAGTAATAAATTAGTTGAATGTTAAAAAAAAACCGAAAATATGATAGTTGTACACCTCAAAAATTATCACATATTGTTGATAGATGATGGCTATTAAAATTAAGGGACAACGTATTAAGAGATGTTAAGGACTGTAACAATAGGTGTAATTATAGACGAAACACATCGTGGAGTAAAACATGTTGAGTAAAAGTAAGAAAGTTGTCCAGGTTTATACTATTTACGTAAGGCTAGTAACTTGATTCCAAAAAAATATCAAATGTTTACTGTATATAATGCTATATCGCTTCCTCATTTTAACTATTGCAATGTGGATTGGGGTAAGTGCAATTCACTCTCTTTACAATAAGTTGCAGGTTTTACAAAACAGAGCAGCTAAGATTATTAATGGCGTGAGCAGGTATGCTTCAATAACACAAGCCATAAATGATTTGGAATTGGAGAATTTAAATGTAAAGCTGGCATCATAATGAAGCAATAACATGTTCAAAGCGTTAATAATCTGGCATCCACAATCATAGTAGTAGATTTAGGAAAAAGGATATGAAAGAAAATATGAGAATGCAACAATATTTTTATACATGGATAAACCAAATTACAGATATAAAAAGAGAAAGTTTTACCTTACAGAGGTGCTAAAATGTGGAATTCCCTTGATGAAAGTTTTAAACTATACCAGTCGATCTTGCAAGTTTTAAAGCAAAAACTGAAATGCATATGTTTTGGCAATGTTTTACTTTGCCTAATTGTTATATAACTTTTGTCTGTTATCTTATATTACTTTTTTGTTAAAGTAGTTTCATATTACACTTTACTGATATTTTTAATATTCAAATTCATTAAACGATTAGTATGCACTCTCTATTATTTGTAGGTGTTTATGTGTGTGAGGGTGTGTTGTGTGAGTGTGTTGTGTGTGAGTGGTGGTGTGTGTGGAGTGTGAAGAGGTGTGGTATGTGGTGTGTGTGTGTGTGGTTCTATACAAGAGGTACATGTGGGAGTAAATAGGTAAACAGATACATTGTGGGCGTTTTTTTTCTTATGGGATATTGCCCACACTAAAATCTCTGCCAAATGCTGTTTTTAGCCTCTTAAAGGGGGGGGTAGGTATAGGTCTAAGCATGGGTGCCCACAGCGGTACACATGGATTTGTTATGTTGCTGGCGATCAGTCAGTCCTGACGGTCACAGTGCACATTGATAACCGTAGAAATTGTTGTACGAGGTCAGAAGGCATGGATTCACAAACACAAAAGACACGGTCCTTGCTCTTTGTTTGCTTCCCCACACAGAAAAACGGTGCAAATCAGTGATGTTTTTCGCCATGTTAAAGTATAGGGGAAATCATGTTCAAACTGGCATCTATGAACTAACCGTGGTCTTCGCTTCTCCAAACAGATAGCTTCACGGTGCCCAACAGAACTTTTTTACAGATAAGATGTCACTTTATGATTGGTCAACTTAAAATGATGTGGGGCTCCTGAATTTGTCAAGGCCACGCAGATTTAAAAACACGTTTTTTATTTTTTTCACTTTTCATCATTGTTTTTCACCCCAAAAATATCATTATAATAGTAATTATCCATCGAGGTATGACGTAGACTTTTAGACACATTTCTGCAATATTTGTTAAATGAAACAAACGTATTTACGGCCCCCAAAAACGAAAGTTTTTCCAACGTTTTCTACCAACTGGAGAGGTCAGCGCTGCACCATTGTTTACATGTGAAAAGGAAATAAGCCAGTGCCAGCGTGACCTGCTGCTCTCTACTGGGGTGTAAAAACTCACCCAAAATAATCCCACAGTGTATGGAATATACCTACAAATACCCACACAATGCATATGTACCGATTATTAACAAAAACACACAACTTGTGGGAGTATCCCACAATGTACTTTTTGGTATGTGTGTTTGCGTGTGTGTGTGTGTGGTAGTGTGAGAGGGCGTGGGTGTGGTGTGTGTGATTGTGTGTTTAACATTCCCCAGAGAAAGCGAGGATGTGTGAAGGATACACACATAAAAACCGAGGAAATTTGACGAACCGAGGAAATAGCGAGGATAAAAAAGCGAGAGACTCTATAGGGGGATCCTCTCTCTGCCTGTAATGGTAAAAACGCTAGGAATTAAAGCTATTCTCGGTGTGAAGGGGGGTAATTTTTTAACCGGCTCTAGGTATGTAAACCCACAAATTTCCAAGTGTGAACACCCTCACTTTGTATGGGATTTCATGTATGCGGGTGTGCGTGTGGTGGGTGGTGTGTGTGTTGTGTGTGAGTGTGAGAGAGGGCGTGGGTGGTTGATGGGCGGGTGTGGGGGGGTGCGTGCGTGTTTACGTGGGGTGTACATTATGTGCATGTGCCGTGGGCATTGTTGTGTGTTTGTGTGTGTATGTCTGTCTCCCTGTTGAGGTCAGTATGTCAGTATGTTTGGTGTATTTGATGTTTCTGCGAGTGGTTTTATTTTAATGAGCAGATATGTTTAATCTATGTGTTATGAGTCATGTATATAAATACCCAGTCGTGAGTCTATGACTCGTTTTATTTATGACTGAACTGTATTTCATTGTATAATCGTTTTATGGTATTTTTTGTTTAATATCCACTTGTCTTAATTTTATCTGATGTAATAATAACTCTCCTTAGACTGATATTATCATATATGTACATTGTATATTGTCCTTTTTATTTAACTAATAATGGTTTTTATAGGTCGTACACGGACAGGTGGGACGAACAATTTTTTTGAGATCATGTTTAACCGTTTTTAACTAAGAATATTAGTATTTATTATTATTACATCTAGATTATGTGAGGTGTTATTTTCATTTGAACCTGTTTTAAGTTTTACACACAAGTTTTACAACACCCTAAATGTTTTTGTTCCGTTTTGTACCTCAATGACCCTAAGATGAGCTTTTACCCCAAAGAGAGCACACCCATATAAACATACATATCTCAATGCATGGAATTTGTAGTACAAAAGTTTAAATTTGGACGCATATCTAGAATTTTCTCCAACCAAAGGGTCATCATGAATTTGTTCATATTCCATGTGACTTTTACTGAATATCGTTTTTAAGCCTAAAGGATCGTGAAATTGGGTAAAAGATGATCTTAAATGTTACAGCTGTTTGAGAATGAGAATAAAAGGTATGATTTGGGAACCGTTACTCTCTTTCCGACGAATTGAACCGGCGACAACCATTATTTTTTGCGTGCAAGAACTCGCCTCCGGCCTCATTCTTCACTTAAAATAATGGTTCGCCTTGGTTTTCACTTCGTCGCAAAGAGAGTACAGGTTCCCAAAATCATACCTTTATTCTAAAATAAAGTACAGCAAACCACAGTTATCTTCGTCTGCCCGATCCAAATCATGTACGAGTTGATCGTCAACCAAACCCGCTGTCGAGACAACGATTGCTGATGCGCATTGGAATTCTTCGTTTTACAGGAACTGTAGAAATTAACAAAGCATATTTTCAAGAAAATGGTCTTATACAGGTAGGGCTGGAGTATAAAACACAATGTCATAGTCAAAGGCGAACATCTATGGAAACCGATTAGTACCTAACCATTATCTCAACGCTGTAAAAACAGCCATAGGGGTCAAAAGTGATGTTAGGCACGCGTTGTGAATTCATAAGCCCACACTCGTTGAGACCTTACCCGATGGAATTACAATATTGAGTAATTAATCTGAAATACAGCAATATTACAACTTTATTCTTAGTTGTTTTTCTTTTACACGATTGGCATAACTACAAACGATACTTTTTTTAAATCATTATACAAAAAAACAAAAAAAAAAACAAACACACACCAAACAACACATAAAAATGGGGCTTAAAAACGCAAACACAATTTTACGTGATTTCAACGTAACCCCTGTGTTAATCTTGTTGGCCATTATTTAATTTAATCTTGTTCCACTGCCAAAAGAGTAATGGTGTTATATGAACTTCAATTGACATGTTTTGTGGTAATAAAGCGTGGCAATTTGTTCTCAGCTTATCATTAAATTGCTTGATTGCCCGGACTATAGAATTAATTAATTATTATATCAATTTACTCAACACAGACCCTCCAGTCATCACCTCCACCCTTACATATGGCATAGGTGCACACCTCGCTGCGCTCTAACATAATAGCAGCAGTTTTAAAAATCTTTTGAAAAACACTTCTTATATAAAGAGGGTACTCCCTAATCGTATGATATTGAAAAAATTTGTGGCAAACAATATGAGGTTTATAGAAACCATCTACTTTAAAACCTTGTGCCCAGAAATAAAAACGCAATTACTCTAAGCTACGGTTATTTGGTTTGGTTTCAGTTGGAGAGTAATTCCAAAGTTATTGATTAAAATCAATTTAATCAAAGAGATTGTCAATGCCATATGTTTTTGGAAAGCGTTTTCACGTTTTTAGTTGTCCACGTATTGAAAGAGAATGGTATTTTTTTTACACGAAACTTTGTTTGTCTTGGTGATTACTTCTCGCAGACTTGGGTCACATAATGAATAGATAAATTTACCTCCTAAAAGATTTTCCAGAAGACCTCTAAAAGAAAACCTCTCTTTTCGAGACCACGATCAGACTCGAATCGTATCCAATCATTCCACTCCTGTACAATAACCGGAAGATGGAGTCACGAAAGCCACTCAAGTGGACTATTCGTGATTCATCATCTTCTCCAGCTATGCCCTTTTTTCGTTATTGCAACGGAAAATAAATCATAAAATAGCTCTCATTTTTCAAAGTCAAGATACTGAGAATTATACTTCATTTGGTGGCAGCTGTCCGAACCCAAAGGCAGTCGGCAAAACTTGGATAGATGTGCGGATAGTTTGGGGAGATAATATCACATGAATCCTCTGGATCAGTGATTTGATATATGTTTTGTAGTACATTGGCCTGACATTACAAAAAGGGGGAGTAACATAAAATCGATGATTTTCTGATCATACCATCTAAAAAATTCTTAAACTTGCAGTAACACAACTCTAATTTCCATTTGAAATAAACACTTTCCACTGTACCGATTCTATTTAATTTTTGTTCGGTTTTTTTGAATCGATCTTAGTGTTTTCTGAATTACCGTGTAATTACCTACCTTTGTGATGTAGGGATGATGGAAACATGATGAATGAAACTTAAGTGTAAGATATGTGGGTGGTACATTCTGCTATCCTTTAAAGAAGCAGACAAAACAAAATAAAAAACATTTAGAAGTTACTAGATACCATCATGTTTCGCCGGCCAAATGGAAAACTGGAAAAATCTATTTTCCAGGTTTTTCCTGTTTTAAAACCGCAAAATGGCTAAAACTGGCAAAAGCATGAAGTAAGTGACAAAGTCCATCAACAATGAAAATTAACACAAAATGTTAATAGGCATAAACTACCGGTGTCTAAAAAAAGGAAACCCTCCAAAGCGCCTTCTATTTCACGAAGAAAAAAAGCAAACCATACAACGTAATACAACATCTGAAAAGTGCATTTCAGTAGTTTCCGACACGAAAAAAAATCTTTCCAAAAGGACACATATTGACCGAGAGTTATGGCCGATTGACAAAATTGTACCACTTTTATTTGATCAATGGGATTGTTACGTCTGAGCTGTCTTTAGACAAGGCACCTCTCCAAAGAACATCTTTCGTTTATGGGGTGTCTTTTGTTTTTTGCGACAAAGATCAGTTCTGATATGACAAGGTTAGTTTCAATAATTAGAAATTCAAAGGTTTTTTACTGATTCTTCTTTAGTGCGCTGCTATGACCCCGAAATTGACGCCTCTAAGACCACGCAGACGGATGCAGGCTTGCGCTCTATTTTCCATTTCATTAATCGACTTCTAATCATCCTTTTCCGTCGGATGCTTCAAAGGCAGCGGTTATTCTATTGCGAAGTTCTGGAAAGTTTGCGTGGTCCTGTACATACACTTCACTTTTAAGTTTCCCCTAGGGCGAAGTTCGCGGAGTCAAATCTGGGGACTTCGCAACAGAATAACCTATGGCCTCTGCAAGCATCTGACGGACACGAATGATAGAAGTTCCATGATTGAAATGGAAAAGAGAACGCCAGCCTGCATCGTCTTAAGGCAGCCAACTTCCCCAAGTGGGGAAGCAGAGCATCGCAGTAACGAAGAAGAATGAGGCAAGATCTTGAAATTTCTAATATTGACACTAAACTTTCAATATCAGAACTGATTGTGTTGCAAAAACAAAAGAAATTATAAACAAAAGAATCAGCTTGGAGAATGTGTATTGTCAAAGACTATGAAAGCGTAACAACTCCGGGATAAAATGAAAAAGTGGTTGCATTTTCATCGGCCATAACTTCAGTCAAGATGCTCCTATTGAAAGATTTTTGGTTTAAGAAGCCTGCCGAAATGCACTTTTCGGATGTGTAAAATATGTAGGGTTACTTTTTTCTCTTCGTGAAATAGAGGGCGCTTTGAGGGTTCCTTTTTTTTTAGACCACCGGTAAACTATCTTTATCATAGTTTTTTATCTCATCCAGTCATCAAATTAAAACACTTAATTGATATGAAATGTTCTGCTAAAGTGCACTTCTGAGAATTATATATTAAACTATGTTAAATGTTTTCTGTTGCAACAATATAGGCCGTCAGAAATATGCGAACAATGAGCAGCGGAGTACCGACGGGGGGGGTGGGATGTTTAAAAAAAAAAACCGTGCAAAAGACGCGACGACACTCCCCTTGCATTGCGCTCTCTTTTTGGGGAGAAAGTTTGCATCAATTTTAGCCTAAATTGGCGTCGAAATAATAATGAAAAAGTGGGGGGCACTTCACGCAAATTGGTAACCAGCACTTAACCGACCACTTGTGGAGCAGCACGCGCGCGTCCAAACTTAAAAGGGGCCAGCTTGAAAACATCGATTTTGATTTTCCTCTTGCGAGAAGACTTTTTGAAATTTTGCACCCTCTTGCTGGTCGTCGGTTACCGCACACGGCAATATGTGATCCAAAGAAATCCATATCCTGGCTGGCGGTAAACATAATTTGAGGTCTATATGCGAAAAACACAACCGTGGATGGAAATGTGTAATTACATTAATACAAAAAAAAAAAAAAACGTGTTAGATAACCTTCGTATTTCTATTCAGTTATGAATTCAAGTAACATTTATAGAATAGTGTGCAAGTCGCGACGAATTTATTATTCTGTAAAGATTAAAAGCACAAACACTCAAATTAACAAAAATAAGAGTAATATTACAGGTAACATGACTTAAAAAAGTACGTGAGTGTAGGTGCTAATGCGAGAGAGATGTGTATGTGTCTGTTTCCATTTTGGGGGTGTTATTCAAAAACTTATAATAATATGTAAACAAAACTACATTTTATATTTTAGAAGGGGTGGGCCTATATGCATGATTTAGCAGAACTAGACGAAGCGAAACTCAATCCATGCACCGCGGTCAAGTAAATGATACAACCGGAAGTGATATAGAGACAAAAAAGTATAGAGAAGTCGGAGGAACTGGCGAGCATTTGAATTAAATAAAGAGAAAAAATACACGGGTCTCGAACCGGTCCTCTCGCTATCAAGGCTTGAGAAATACATTTTTTAATAGGGTTATGAACGAAAATCCCATTCTAGAAGTTGGGGAAGAAGGTTTGAAGATGTTTTTATATAGGTTGAAGGGTGCGAATCAGGATTTGTGTGTCCAACTCTGGGAAATGGGAGAAAATTTGAAATCAGGTAAAATTGTGTTAAAAATGTACACCAATGTATTGTCTCATTATATGGAATTAAAAAAAAAAAAGTATAGTTTGTATAGGTTCCGACCTTTAGTTTACCAGACTACAGCCCTGGATAAGGTTCAAGGGTCATTCTGGGGCAAAAAAATCCAGTGCTAGATTTTGTGAACTCGGTGTCAGGATTATTGCCCTGGTCATGAATGAAGCAGAATATTTCAATTTCCAATTTCTTGAGTGAAGCTCTGTATACAATTTGAGGTCAAGTTTTGGGGACCCTCTAGACCCATGTAGACTTTGTACATTTTGCCCATGAATTACGAAACCAAATGCCAAACATTGACATATAAGGCAAAAGACGAACAAATTGACACCAGTTTCAAACGTGAAAGTACGGAAGCACTGGGTAACGTTTACCCCAGGAGGACCTTGAACTTAATAGGAGCTGTACCTGTTTAACTAAAGGTCGGAACCTGGACAAACTATACATTTTACATCCAATAATGGACAAAGACTTGGTGTACATTTAAAGGACACTTCAGTGTTTTAAAAATATTTGAAATTTGCAGGAATAGCTTAAAAAGTGAAGGAATTAAGTCTGTAGAATTCATAGTTTACCTTTGCAAGCTGTTTAGAATGACAGAAAGCGAGAAACGGCAGTGTCCCAAGATATGATTCTCCATTCAACTACGGTTGTAGTAAGTGTCCGTGTCGAGGACAGTAATGAATAAAATCTTCGATCTGTCTTATAGGTTGTGCTCTGGTCTATCATTGGCCGGGTTTGTTAGATACCTGTACTTGTTGCATACATACCAAAATCTGATTTTTGACTATTTTTTCGATTTGTGATTTAAGCAATCACTGATAGTTGTTGTCTTTAAACACAATTGGACTGATTTCAAATTTACCCAGTACAAATTTTACCCTTATTTACAAAGTTTCCCCACTGTAACCAGAGGTTGGCACAAAAATTCTGATTCAGCACTCTTCAAACTATAGAACATACTTCAAACCTTCTTCCCCAAATTTCTAGGATGGGATTTGATTATAACCAACTCTTACATCTATTTGAGATTTCCAATCATACAAGCGCACACATAGATTATTCATGGAATTAGGTAAGGGCGGTCTTTTGCGAAATGTTTTTTGCGTGTTTTTGCAACATAAACAGAGCGTGCCATTTACGCACAAACATACCATGTTATACTAAGATACTCCTGAGGCAAATTTTACTGTGCCTTTGATACTTCAATTGTTATAGAGGGGACGGCCCGATTTAAGAATATTAAAATAGTTTATCTTGATAGAATGGCCTTCACCCCAAAACCCCTATCTATAAAGTTTCACGCCGCGATAGGTCAACCCGTTGTGATGTGAGGAGCTAAAAAACGTGATTTGTAATCCCCATATTGGTACGACCAAAATGGGGGCACATTTTCCGCATAACATCCAAACCACACATCCTTTAGCCTAAGATTTCACAGGTAAATGAGAAAAAAATTAGTAGCTTTCTTCTGATACAAATGTTGACCACTTCCGTAAAATGTGGGGTCCCTGGGGCGACGAGGCTATTAGCGATTCGGACCATGGAACTTTAGGAATCTTAATTGTTATGAGACGCGTATCAACTCTAATGTATTCTTTTGTGTATGGAAGAGGCTCCGCACACAGAGTGAAAATATAGTGATTCCGCATCTACATCCAGGCATTCTTGAATATGAGTGCAATGAGAAAAACGGACGGTTACACGCTACTAAGGTTTAGTGGAACATTTGTATATATTAAGTACCCCGCATTTTGGTTTACAGGGTCTATTAATCACTGGCGTACCCGGGGGGGCCTTTGCGGGCTAAAGCCCCACTGAAAGTTCTCAAGAAAAAAGAGGAAGGAAGCAAGAGGAAGGAGGAAAGAAAAAAGAGGAAAAGAGAAGGAGAAAAAAAAAACCAAGAAGAAGAAAAAGAGGAAAATGGTACATTATTTGCAGTTGTTCATGCAAATTGCGGATCAAAAAGTGTCTGAAGTACGCAAGGAAAGCGTTTTCAGGTCTTGAAAACCCTAAACATCAGGAGTTACGGGGGGCTCTACCCGCCGGGGCTTTGCCCCTGGACCTCAACAGGGGCCCTAAGGCGGCCCCTGGAACCCACCCGTAGTCGCTCCGCCGCTACCGCCATCGTGGTTCGAACATCTTTAGTCCAGCCCCCATCAATCAAAATTTCCGCGCCGCCTATGTTTAATATTAAGGAATGGGAGTCTCGAGTGATAATCAACAATATAGGGCAAAATCTATAGAATAAATAAGGGGGAAAACAAAACACGGAATAAATTAAAAAAAAGTTTTATTTTAAAAAATCCTGACACCGCACGACTCATAGCATTTTCCCTCTGTCCGTTTTGTTCAAAAACCTTGAGAAAATGTTTTCA